>PVJL010008030.1:0-71158 GCA_004026885.1 Lyroderma lyra
ATTTAATTAAAATAACTTGACCACAAGAACAGTAAAAACTCTGAAAGGGGCATGCAAGGACATTGGGATGGGAAAAACATTGAAATTAACCTTTAGTATTTAATATTTTACTTTTCATAGTCCTTCTTTCCCTGCTGAAGTTCTCATAGCTTCTTCATTATTACCTAACAGAGAAAAACAATTATCTAATGAAAAAATTGAAATATTGACTGCTAGGCTGAACATTTTTACCTTAGAGAGTCTGTGGTGGAAAATGGGTAGTGCAGATATCTGTCCTGGCTCTGTCTGTCTGCTTTCCCGTTAATCATCACCTAAATAGATGACAGCATTTGCAGAGACTTGGGACTAAGCATGTGAACACAAGAAAGGAAGTGGAAAAAAAACAAAGGGGTAGAGATGAGAGATATTTTCTTGGGTAATCCATATTCCTCATCACTTAGGCATCAGTAACACCAGGAAGAAGTGAAATTGCTACTCTGGGTTTGGGCCATTTTTGTTAATACTTGTACATTGCTTGAACTACTTTGCTTTTTTTCTCAACAGGAAGTCAGTAGACTCTGGTTCAAGAATGATCCCACCTTTCCTGTGACTAAGAGGGGTGATAGTAGAGGGCAGACTTAAAGTCCATGTGTACTGTCCTAGCGGTATTTATTCTTTGCTTGTCACGTCCCATTGGCTGGCTGCCTACTATGTACTGGTCATTATAGTCGGTTCTGAGTGTATAGCAGACAAGAAATAGACATGGTACTTCATGGAGTTTCCCATCCTGTAGTAGAAAAATATCAAGAAATAATAAAGTAATTCTCAAAACAAAAACAAAACAAATCACATATCTGATGAAGAATTAATATTCAACTACTTAGCCATAAGAAAAGATGAAATAGGGCCATTTGTGACAACATGGATGGAACTTGAGACCATCATGCTAAACCAGACAGAAAAAACCAAGAACCGTATGATTTCACTCATGTGTGTAACACAAAACTGACAGCAACAAAGAAACAAAAGCCCATGGACACAATCAATAGTTTAGTGGTTAGTGTTTATCTGAGGGTATGGGGGAGAGGGGGAGGAGAGAAGGGACAGAGTCTCAATATATGGTGATAGAAGGAGAACTGACTCTGGGTGATGAATATATAACACAATACATAGATGATGTCTTATAGAATTGTATGCCTGGAATCTTTGTAATTTTTACTAACTAATGTCATCCCAATGAATTTAACAATAAAAAAGGAATTAATATTCAGAATATATAAAGAACTCCTCCTCAACAAGAAAAAATATAAAATAACACAAATTTAAAAATGGGCATAAGATTTGAGTAGATATTTCTCCAAAGATGATATACAGTTGGCCAATAAGCATATGAAAGGATGCTCAACATTAATAATCATCAGAGAAATGCAAATCAAAACCACAGTGGGATATTACTTCACACTTACTATGATCCTTCAACAGAAATATAAGTGTTGGTGTAAATGTGAAGAAATTGGAAACTTTTTGCATAATTAGTGGGTTTGTAATATGGTCCATCTGTTATGTAAAGCAATATATTGGTTCCTCAAAAATTTAAAAATAGATCTGACCCAGCAATACTACTTCTGGGTATATATCCTGAACATATGAAAACCTGGTGTTAAAGAGGTATATGGACACCTATATTCATAGCAGCACTCTTAACCATAGTCAGAAGGAATGAAAGTAACCCAAATGTTCATCAGCACATAAATGGATAAAGAAAATGTTGCATACATCATAGACTCTCAGGTAACTGGAACTCGAACAACTGGCAAACCTCTTAAAATCTTGTGTCGGTTGCTTGTGAGTTTTGCCAGTTGCTTTAGAGTCTTGCTGGTTGCTTGGGAGTGCCAGGTACATTTATCTAGCATCTAACGATCCCCATGGGTACTGGGGAACTGAGTCTACTGTTCCTACAACGAAATATTATTTAGCCTTAAAAAGCAAATCCTGTCACATGTTGCAACATGAATGAAGCTCAAGGATAATATGTTAGATGAAATAGCCAGTCACCAAAAGACAAATACTATATGATTGCACTTATATGAGGTATCTAAAGTAGTCAAATTCATAGGAACAGAAAATAGAATGGTGTGGTTAAGATGCTAAGGTGTCACTATTATTGTGTTTGTATGAAATATATAGAGAGTTTAAGAATTACAATGCAAACAACCAAATATGTACCACCCAGATCAATAAATAGATCACTTACCACACGCCCAAAGCTCTGCATGATTGCAATAAATTCTCTCATCCCACCTGGAAAACAGTTAACCTGTCATTTTGACAATAATTTGCTTGATTTTGTATTTTTATAATTTAAGTATACACGATGAAGCAATATAGCTTTGTTTTGCCAGGTTTTGGGTTTATATGGATGGACTCATTCTGAATATAATAGTCAATCTTTAAAGTGAACGTCCATGTGTCTGATCATCTTTATTTACCTAATTTCCAAGGTCTCCTGGGGTGACTTACTATTACCCGCATATGTTTCTATGGACAACATTTACCTCTAGTTGATTTCTCTTGTCTTTCAGATACCTAAAAGTATTAGAAGTCCTTTGCATTAAGGATATACTTCAGATTTTAAATATTAGGGAGTGCCTTGATTTTAATTTGGCTTTGACACTTTTAGCTGTGTAATCTTGTGCAAGTTACTTAACATTTTTGTTCTGTAAACAATAGAGGATAATAATAGAACCAATACTATGGAGTTGTGAGGATCAAAAATGTTAATATATGTAAAGTGCTTATCACAGTGTCTGGCAAGTAATAATAATAACTGTGTAAGGCTATTATAACAATGAAAGGTTCTTGTGCAGATTAAATGAAAGAAACTTGTCAGAGTATCTAAAACACAGGAAGTACTTGGTCATTCTTAGTATCATTTCTCTGTTTTCTTTTTTTGTTTTAGATTATGTGGCTGCTTTTTAGATATTTGAGGTTTCTACAAGTCTTACAGTTGAATAAATGAGTGTTTTCCTAAAGTTTGCTTATATATGTTCTTATAATCTGTACTATCATCACACCCTGTTCACACTTCTTCATTCAACATGTATTTTCAAAAGCTTTCTATGTGTCAGGACTTGTGCTAAGCTCATGAGATAAAAAAATGAATGACACATCTTTGCTTTGAAATGGAGAAGTCTTGCAGGGCATACAGAGATGAAAGCTTAATGTACTAGAGCTACCTTCTATGTACCAAGGTGATGGGGAGAAAATTCATCTTCTTAGAATTTTAAAAGATGGGTGGAAATTGGCGCAGTGAACAAAGGTGGGGTTTTCCACAGAATGGAAAGAGTATGTGTAAATTTTCAGACTGATAGCATCATGTGGTCCCCAGTGCACCATTGTTTTTCATTTGTTGCAAAGAAGCTTGTGACAAAATAGGTGACAGAGTTTTTAATTTTGGCAAAAGCTTATTTTATCTACAGCATTATTCCATCAGACCAGTACTATCCAATAAAACATAATATGAGTCAATGTGTAATTTAAAATTTTCTAGGCACATAGAAAAGTAAAAAGAAAGAGTTGAAAATAATTTAAATGATATATTTTATTTACTCAACCTATCTGAAACATTATTTTAACATGCAATCAATATAAAATTATTAATAATATAGTTTAAGGGTTTTTTGGGTACTAAGTCTTTAAAACATGGTGTGCAGTTTACCATTATAGCATACTCAATTCAGACTCTAAATTTTCATAGATTGATAGTGAAAAAATAGACCCATGCATAGATGTTGTTTAAAACATACACAAAATATTTTAAATAACTGAATAAGGTATAAGTTTTAAATTTAAATTCATTACATTTAAACATATTTAAAATAAAAAATTCATTATATTTTCACCACCCAGTGTGAGTTCTCTTTCCATCACCATATAATGCAACTAATAGACAATGCACTGTAGACTTTTACACCTGGAACCTATGTAACTCTTGCTAACCAATGTCAATCCCAATAAGTCTAACAATAAAAATAATTTTATATATGAAATAAAAGATGATGTATTATAGAATTATACACATGAAATCTATGTAATTTTTACAATCAATGTCATCCCAATAAACCTGACAATAAAAAGAAGAAAAAATAAAGGCCCATTAAAAAAAAATACTCTAAACAATATCATAACAGAAAAAAAATTCAGTTTTTAACTCACATCTGGAGTATTCAATAGCCACATATGACTAGTGACTCCCATGTTGGATAACTTGGTATTAAACTATATTCCCCTTAAATGAATGAATATCATTTCCCCTAATGTAGTCAAACTCACAACTATAGATCCTACTGGCTTTATGAAGTTTATAGAGATGACCAGATTTTTACACTTCTTTTCTTTTGAAGTACCATAATAGTCACCATTTATTGAGGCTATACGCTTGCTTCCTTATGTCTATAGCCAAAGATCTATTCTCAGGCATCCTATTACTTGACCTCTAAGCAGCCTGTAATGCTGCTATCTCTTCTTTCTCCTGGACATATTTTCCTGAAATCCATGCCATCACACCATCCTAATTTTCCTTTAACCTAACTAGCTGGATATTTTCAGGTTTCTTTTCCTCTTTATTTCACTGACCTCTAAACATTGAAAGGTTTCAGATCTCAGTGATTGGTGATTCTATCCAATCTTATAACTAAATAGTATCAACGTGTTGATGACTCCCAAATTTGCATCTCCAGCACAACCCTTTCTCTGATTCCAGACTCATGTATCTGCTCTACTGCCTAGTTTGATGTGTAATATATATCTCTAATGTAATTTACCTAGAATTGATTTCCTGATTTCCACCATCAGGTTCTATCAGTCTTTGTTAATGGTACTCTATCCTTCCAGTTCTTTTGAGCAATAATCTTGGCATCATTCTTACTACCTCTCTTTCTCTGATACCCTCTAACAAATCCATCAGAAAATCCTGTTGGCCTTAATTTTTAAAAAATCCAAAAATATAACCATTTCTCATCATTTTTTTCTGCTACTGTCCTGGTCTGAGCTACCATGATTGTCTTCTGGATAATTACGATAGCCTCCTGCACTTCCACTCTTGACCAGTTCAGTCTATTTTCAACCCAGAATCCATAACATGAAATTTTGTGCAGAACTCCAATGGCTTCCCACGTCAGAATGGAAGCTACAGTTCTGATCCTTGCCTCTCTGACTTGATTTCCTCTCGCTGTTCTGGGCTTATTGGCCTGTGGGCTATTTCAGGAACAGGAGGCAGGCTCCTGTGCCAAGGCAGTTCTCACCGTTGCCTTGGTGTAGGTCCCTTTTTCTTTCCTGCCCCACTCACTTTCTTACCTCTTCAACACTTTACTTAGTGCCACCTTCTCAGGGATGCCTTCTCTGACCAGCAGCCCCATTGATAGCTGAATTGGCCTCTCTATGTAAATAAGAACATTGTACCCACCTGGAGGCATGGCTCTGTGATTCACAGATGGATAAGCTGCTGGGCTACAGCATCAAAAGATGCCTGTAACATGTTGTAACCTATGTGATTTTCATCTCTACAACAAGCTGCCTGGAGTCAGTGTGCAAAGAAAAAAGGCCCCCTTCCTCTAGGCAGTTTTCAGCCCCCACTAGCCCTCTTAGCTAGGCACCTTTGTGTAGTGTTCAAAATGCATAATGTCAGGTTGCGGTCCTGATGACTACTACTCCCACCTTTAACCACACATCTCCCTATCCCCCTTCTTACTTTGTTTTTTTTTTTTTTTTCTATAGCCTCTATCACTATCTAGGAAATGACTATTATGAGAATTTCAAGACTGAAACAGTGGAGAATTAAATGAAGCGCAGGCCCTTCTGAGCTCAGGGCCTTGTGCAGTGGCACAGGTTGTGTGCCCATGAGGCTGGCTGGCACTGCCATCACCTGAAAGACTACATAGTTTTCTCAATGTGTTAAGTACCAGATTATAGGCATTAACTATATTATCTCTAAAACCAATTTTACAGGTGAGAAAGCTGAGTGAGACAATACCGTTTAATCTGTTGTCATATGTCTGCGCAGGTGACGTGTAGAAAGAAAGGGATACTAAGGCTCAGTGAAATGTAATAATTACCCCAAGAGGGACATTCATGGCTAGAGTGTTGTTCTTTTTCTCTGGGTCCTACTTCAGGCAATGACTTATTTTGGGCTCCTCTGCTTAGAGTGAGTGAGGAAAACAGTCATGTGATGGGAGACAGCCACCAAATAAATTTCACCATTTGTCTCTCTTCACTTGAAAATGCCCTTGATAATAATGTTATATACCTATTTCTATCTTGTAAACTAACCGTTTTACTCCATCAAAAGTCTATGAAGTAGACAAGAATTGTTCTTTCCCGACTTTATAGATGTGAAATTTGAAAACTGAATTGGTTAAGATTATGAGTGGAGCAGTCAAATCCCAAGTGTTTTGAGTTTCTGTTCCTTTTTGTGTTTTGATTAAAAGTTGATTTTTCCAAGAAATGATTTTTAAAAATTATTGCAAATTGTTCTTGATAAATATTTGCTGTTTTTTTATGTAATGAAAACACTGAGGAATCTCATTATTTTTCTTAACGTTATGATTTTTGTTAGCTGTGTAAATCCTGTAATGAAAGTAAGTATATATCAAGAACTAGAATTTCACATACATTGGATGGAGTTTAAAATTGGTGTGGCATAGCACATCAAGTATTTGTTAAGGTGTTTATAAACTTCTAAGTAGCTAGATGAACTATCTCATTGATTCAGGGATTAAATGGCAGTTTAGTCTGGTGGCTTTTGAGCATGATAAAGTTTTCTGGAGAACTATGATACAGGCGGTTGCTTATGATAAATTTCTATCAATTGAGAAACAGACTTTATTTCTGGTAAAGGTAGCTTGTAATATTTCTTATCATTTTGGAACTTAGGTTTCTTGGCATTCACTTTTGAATAATTAATTCTCGATAATGTTATCAGAAACCAGACATTCTAAAAATAAAACATACTCTGATGAAATTAAAATTATTTTCAGGGTAAGAAATATTAGTAAAACTTAGCACTTTGCTGTTCTAATTCTAATCTTGATTCAGTTGATGGTGCTATATAGTCGATAATTATTTTATATACTTGTTGATAGGCTCAGTTGATGTTTATGAATTCAGCTAGGTGGACTCTTTATTTTTTTTCATAAATCTTACCTAAACTGAGACATATAGGTGTTCTTCATTTTGTAAATTAAATATATTTCCCCAAACATTCTAAATATGTAAACAGAAGCACAATTAAATGTCATAAGGAAGTAGTTATTTAAGGAAATTCTTTTAAGAAGTGGCGAAACTTGAAAGATCACTCTATTTAGATTTTGGTCTAGTTACTTCTCTTATTATTTTTCTGAGTTAGCTATTGGGTTCACTGTGTGCTAAATGTCGAGTGTGAGAGTGTTGAAAGTTGTCTCCAGAGAAGTTCTTGTTCATCTCCAGTATTTGAAATGCAGCTTTTGAGGTGCAGAAAAGTATCTCTATCAAGTGTCAAAACAGTATGAAGAAACATATGGAGAATGTGAGGTCAATTGATCTCTGGTTTTCTCAGACAAATGAGCATCTAGTTGGTATACTAGTATATTTGATGATCCCAAGGTTTTATTTATATCACAACTCAGAGTTCAGTTTAGCATGATAAGGAAGTATAGGAAGTGGCTTTTATCATCCTTATATAACAATTTACTTTCCTTCGGAGGCACTGAATGTGATTTTTGTTGGTGTTTGTAATCAACATTAATTTCTGATGAGAGGGTTGCTTTGCTACAGTCTTTAGTGTCATTAGTGCTAGAGGGTTAGGTTTTATTCCTCAGTTCCAAGTCTCTGAGCTCTTCCTAATGGAAGTTTTGTGACTTTAGGTCACTTGTCAGCCCACCTCTTGAGGACCTTCTGGTCAGACTAGAGGTGCTGGCATTCTCCTCTCTCTGATATTATAGGTATGTACTACTTAAGCCCACTCCATGTGTTTTTGGTTAGTAGAGTTCTGGGGAACCGTATTTTTCTGACAGTCTTGGGCTATGCAGCAGTAGGATTTAGGGTGGTGAGTTTGTAAATTTAATTTATTTGGGTGCCAAGGATCTCTTGCTTTTAGGTTTTGAGATATGTTGCATAAACCAGGGAAACTATTACATTTAGAATACATAATGAAAATGAGTGCTGGGCAGATCTTAGCTGTGTGACCTTGGAGAGGATACTTAACTTTCCTAAAGTCAAAATTAACGCAAATTTGTCTAGCTGAACACAGGCTCAAAGCAAGCAATGGAATCTCCTTTATCTATCCAGTTTTCTCCTTGCTGTTTGTACTACTTAATAGGGATCTTTTTCTGTTAAATAACATTCATGTTGTAAGTCTTTTTAAAATCAAATTTAGAAATGCCATGTGTATATGTTTAACAGTGCCTAGTCTATAAAGTGTTCAATAAAAGGTCATTGTTCTTACAAAACTTGCTGTTATAATGGCTGCTACTACTAAATATTTTTGAGTAATTTTAGACCAATAAACAGGTAACATATTTTTAAGCCCCTAGGTTACAGTTATGCACCAGGAACTATATGTGTGTGTGTGTGTGTGTGTGTGTGTGTGTGTGTGTGTGTGTGTATGTGTGTGTGTGTGTACACACATGCATGCTGGCATGCTGTCTGGAAAAAATCCAGCCATAAATACCTCTATTTTTCATAGCACATGGCTGGATACTTTCCGGACCACATATGTGTGTGTGTGTATGTGCAATTTTATTTAAACTTCATGACAGAGTAATGACATAGATATTGCCAGCCCATTGTATAAGTATGGAAACTAAAGCCTACAGCTCAGAGCAATTAAGAATATTTTTATTAAGAATCTTTAAGAGATTAAACTGGGATTGAGCTCAAGCTGTCCAGCTCTTCGATCCCAAATTCCGTGTTCCTTCCTGGATGCCATGAAGCATCAGAGATAAATTTAGAAATGAAACAAATTTGGGTTATCATACAAAGATTCCTTCCCATATCAGCACAAGTATCTCCTTTACCTTGACCTCCATAAGTCCCTTTCACTGTGTAGAACTATGGTTTGGGGAACTTGGTAATAAACTCAGCTGGATAAACTCAATTCCATAGTAACTTCCATGGTTGCTTTTAACCCAGCTCAGTTTTCATAGTTCCTTAGTCCCAGGAGATAGGGGCTTGTAGCTTAGCTAAGCCTCCATGTAACGTATGATTTGGTGGCTCTATGATGCAACGAAAAGTCTACCAGACAGAATAAAATGCAGAACTGACAAAAAATTGCAAAAATTTGTTGAATTGTGCATCAAAATCATCAGCTGACTGTGAGAAGCATAGCAGACCAAGTAAACATTGATAGACAAACAGGAAAATCTTCATTGAAAACCTTGGCACGAGAAAGGTGTGTACAAAAATAGTCCTGGAGGAGGTCACTTGTGAACAAAAGCAAAGAAGAGTCAAAATTTGCCAAGACCTTTTGGAGAGGCAAGATGTTTTGGACTGTTTTATCACTGGTGATAAAACATGGGTGTATCAATATGACCCTGAAACAAAGCATCTAAGTGCACAATGGAAGTCAGCCAGTTCTCCACGACCAAAACAGTTCCGTCAGTTCAAATCAAGAGTTAAAATGATGTTGTTAATGTTTTTTGATATCAGAGGGATTGTTCATTCAGAATTTGTACCAACTGGACAAACAGTCAACCAAGTTTACTATTTAGAAGTGCTGAAAATGCTGCATGAAAAAGTTAGATGAAAATGACCTGAACTTTTGCTAACAACTCTTGGCTTTTCATCACAACAATGCACCAGCTCACACAATACTGTCTATTAAGGAGTTTTTAGCCAGTAAACAAATAACTGTATTGGAACCCCCCCTACCCCCCCACTCAGCTGATCTGACCCCCAATGTCTTTTTTCTTTACCTGAAGATAAAGGAAATATTGAAAGAAAGACATGTTGATGACATTCAGGACATCAAGTGTAATACAACAGCTCTGATGGTCATTCCAGAAAAACAATTCCAAAATTTCTTTGAAGGGTGTACTAGGCACTGGCATTGGTACATAGCTTCCCAAAGGGAGCACTTTGAAGGTGACTGTAGTGATACTCAGCAATGAGGTATGTAGCACTTTTTCTAGGATAAGTTCGCAAACTTAATTGTCAGTACTTGTACTAAAGATATGTTATTTTACTACTTTGGTTAAGAAAATTACTTTTCTGGTACAGAATTTAATTTGAAATGAGTTAGTGATTTATAATGTTAGTTGATATAGCTGTGGTAAAAAAAGATATGAAGTGAAGGAGGAAATTTTTGCTCAGGTATAATTTCTGTGAGGAATGAAAACATTAGTGAAGCAGAATTATCTTCAAATACAATTTTTAGAGGCAAGCAAGAGGCCTATATACAGAATTTTAATTATGTATAGAAATTTTCTGGCACAAATCTGATATAAAAATTGGTTTGCTATATATTACTTTTTGTGTTCAAGAAGATTTCCCAAAGATGATAATTCATCAGATAAAGTTGCTATATAAGTTCATTGTGCATTTTAAAACAAAAGTCCTTGTAACATTACAAAATGGCAATGATCACCAGGGACACATGCAGCTAGAGTTAAACACTACCTTTCATACTAGAGATTAAAATAGCTTATTTCTCTTTAATTTTTGAAACTACTGGGAGAAGCAGGGCGGTTCCAAGATTTTGTGTGTCATGGAGAGTTTCACAAAAGACCACAGGTAACCTGTGTTGAAAATTACATGGTAGACATGTGGATTCCTTATTCATGGCATTCATATAATATGCTTCTTACAGAGAAGCATTAAAAGGTATCCAATTTCACAGCAGCTCGATTGCGCTAAGTGTTCACAGGACATAAGGTCAGGCATTGAGCCCTTTTTATTACATTGATTTAAACTAATGTACTATAATATTTACATCTAAAATTAATTAAAGTATTTTTATGTATCAGATGAACCAAGGTTTCTAAGATTTCCAGTCTAATATAGGAATATAGCGTGAGTATTACTCTTGGTACACTTATAGCCGGGATTAATTTTGAGAGTGGAGAGACAACACTTGGAAAGGATTAGAGTTTTCAGTAATTGTAAAATTATAAAAAATAATAGTACACTTTAATTATAAAATTCCTTATAAAAAACTATAGTTACTATGATAATCATTAAGTTGATGGCATGAGGAGTAAAACATGTTGAATAGCATAATTACTTTAGCTTCTCTGAAATGTAGTGAAAAGAATTAGAGTCGGCCTTCCTCATCCACAGGGTACTGACCTCTGGTGGATGCCTAAAACTCTATATACAATAAGTTTTTTCCTATACATACATACTTATGATAAAGTTTAATTTATAAATTAAGTATAGTAAGAGATTAGCAATAATAACTACTAATAAAATAGTAGTTATTTATTACAGTATATCAATATACTGTAATAAAAGTTATGTGAATGTGGTCTCTCTCAGAATACCATATTGTACTCTACATACAGCATGAATACACTGGACAAAGGGATGATTCATGTCATCACACTACTCACAATTTAAAAGTTATAAATCTTTTTTTTCCTGAAATTTTCCATTTAATATTTTCAGACCATGGTTTACCATAAGTAACAAATGACTGATAAGGAAGGGGACTACTCTCAATGGTCTCTCATCTGTCTGTCTAGTCATTTATTTTATCAAACTAACTATCACTAGGCCTAAGTGGGAGACAAGTTCTCAGTGTATGCATTACAATGTTGACATCAAAATTGCTTCTACCATGGAATCCTCTTAGCATGTAACATCAAGACAATCAAAGGAAATGCTGCTTCCTTGTGGACCATTGTACCTCATGGCCCGTGACAAATTAGACTACCAATGTTGTTGTTCAGGGCATTAGTTACTCCCCAGATAATGCAGAGTATTATAGGGGAAACAAAATTTGGAAAATATGTTACAAGGTCTTGTGGAACTTAAATCTGGTGAGATACTAAGTCTTTTGGTGATATCCACTGGATCTAGTATCCTAAAGCAAATGTCCTAAAATGCTGACTATGTAAATGGTTTTTTTCTACTGGATGAAGGCAGTGCAGAGCATGATGGTTAGGGTCAGGGGCTTTGTATCTAGCAGTTCAAATTCTTGGTTTTGCCCCTGAGTAGGTAGGTATGAGGCTGTAATACAAAGCAAATAATTGTGTTTTCCCATATTACTGTGAAGAGGAATGTGATAATCCATGTAAACTGTTTAGCATGAAGCTACCACCAACTAAGTATACAATGGGTGTTTCCTACTTTTATTGAAGTAGCCTCTTAACATGCAGGGGACACAAAGATGTTAACTTCTGTGTGTTTCTTTATCTGAACTTTGTTTAGATTTTGAGGCTTCCTTTTTACTCAGGGAAAGGAGACTGTCTATCTTGCCAATTTACAGTTACACAGTCACTTCTGATTTAAAGCTTGTCTATTTTGTGCAAATAGTCAGATTCAAGGTTCTTCTATTGCTCTTCTCCTCTCCTTCTCCCCAAGGCTGATCCTAAACTCAGTGGAGCTTTGGGATGGTTTTGGCATCAAGAAAGTATCAAACGATCGGTGTTGCTTTTCATTTGCCACCTGCTGCTATTGTATTAATACAATACCTGTTCTCTCTGTGTGGAAATTGCATAGTGATTAATCTGGGGGAGCTTGATGGACTGCCTCTGATGATTTGTGTCCATACTGGCTCTTGATACTGAATTGTCCATTCAGTTTTATTAGTCTGTTGACCTCATAGACCTTGTAAACTGTGCTTAATGAGATTATGTTTACCATTATGATTATTAGTGAGTCTAACTCTTCCAAAAGAGTATGCTAGAAATCAGGATAACAAATCGAATAAGCATGTTAAGAGACAGTTATGTGACCATAAATCTGATGAGGGCAATGATGGCCAATGGGCAGTTGGTGTTAAAATCTGTAAAAACAATAAATTTGATTACCAGTTACTCTAGATGAAATCTAATCTTAAGCGTTCTATTTCTAATCCTATGTTTTTTTCACTGTTGCCATAACCAACTCAATAAACAAACAAACTTGCCTTCTCCAGCCATTTTTTTCCTGCTTTTTTAATATTAAATTTTACTATAAAAAAATTTTAAAGGGAGAGCATACACTCCACCAAAAGGAGGACTAAGAACATCCTGTTACTTCAGCCCTCCTTAATTTGACCTAATGGTCAAGAGAGAACCCTAGATTCTTTTTCAGTGGTTTTTCCAAACACTCTCAGCCTCACTATCATGTTTGGCTTGAATTCATTAGGACTGACTTCATTTGTTCTTCATTGCTTTAAAGTATCCTTCAAAAGAAACTCCAGACATTCACTGCACTCTCATTCCCATTTGGTTTGCCTACCTCCTATTCTGTTTCCTTCTCTCACCCTTTCTCATCTCCCAAAACTTTTCCACTGGGCCCTTCAAGGTCCATCATAAGCAAATACCCGCCTCTCCTATATCCTCCACTTTTTCTCTGAAGAGTTTCTTCACCTTCTTTTACTAAGATTAACCAGGTTCATCACAGGATCTTGCTTCCTCCATGGATATCTCAAGTGGTGGCTTTTTATGCTTCAATAGGCCTCCTACCATCAAGGCTGTAGGTGGGGAAGGTTCCCTAGTTATTCATTGCCACATTTAGATTATTCTCCCTTTGTCCTTCCTGAAACTCCCCGTTGTTGAACCTCCTGTTGACAGACTACATGATCCTCTACCTCTCAGTGTTCTTATCAACTGATCTTTAAAATTTTATTTTACGTTTCTTGACAATTTTAGCTCCTGCCACTGTTAATTTTTATTCCTGCTTTAATTCATGACTGTGTGTGTGTGTGTGTGTGTGTGTGTGTGTGTATGTGTGTATCCCTTCCAACACCTTGGCAGCTTAGTTTCTTGAATTTATCTTCTCCAACAGTCTTCTCATGCTTTCTATCTCAGCCACTTAATCCCATAGTCATTCTCTGGCCTTTGCATTACCAAATTATGTAACCAACACCTAATTTCACTTTTAGCTGTGCTGCTCTCTGATTATGATTTACAATCTTTTAACTTAATTACTTGTACTATTCTGACATCCTTCTAATATCCTGCATTAATCCTTTGACCCCCCCATGACCTTCAATCCATTAATCCTACTATCTTTTTCATGTCCTTCAGCCTTTTTATTCTATCAACCCTCTTTAATTTTAATCCCACAGTCAGTCATTATACTCACTGCCTTTCACGTACATTCTTGACTCACTTGACCTCCTTTTGCTTCTTTATACTTAACATGGAGAAGCACAACCTTCTTTAAATCCAACTCCTCTATTTCAGCACTTCTGCAGCTGATTGAGGCTGGAGTAAAAAGGTTGACTGGTATTCCTTTAAATCTGTCACCATACACCTCAAATGGGCCATCATGCTGTCTTTCACTCATTTTATTTTCCTACTCTCTGAATATCTAGCTCATCATTTCTCCTCTATTCTGAAAGTCCAGCACCTCCTGCTTGTCCTTAGTCTTCCCTGAAGTTCTTGCTTCCTGATTTATTGAGAAAACTGTAACATCAACAGAGAACTTCCACCAACACAATTACTCACCCACAGGTATCTGTCTACCTTGTTGTCTCCACCCACAGAGCAGTGGTTCTCAACTCTGAGGGCACATGAGAATCATTTAGGCGTTTTATAAAACTATTGATGCCTAAGCTACTGCACCTGAGCAGTTAAATAGGAACCTGCTAGTTGGGGCCTGGGTATTCTATTTTTGAAAGACACCCCAGGGGATACTCCTGGTCAGCCAGCATTGTGAACCATTGTCTAGAAGAGGTATCCCTGTTCCTATCTAAAGCCAATCCCTCTACTTTGTTGATTGGATCCTGTTTACCTCACCTTACAAGGACATGACTCTAGTGATTCTCCCTTCTCTTTCCATTATCAGTTATTCACCTCTTTAGTGCATCATTTTTACCACTATACACACATGCTGTTGTTTTTCCAATACATTTTTTAGAAGTTCTTATTACTGCATGTTCCCATCAGTTCCATTATTTCACACCCCTTTGTAGAAACTCTTGCTTTTCTGTCATTCTATCTTATAGTGTATTTAATCAGTGTCACTTCTCCACCAAACCTGCTCTTATTAAGATAACCAAAGACTCCCACTAGGCTAAATCCAATATTTAGTTCTTAGTATTGATCTTATTTGATATATTAACAGCATTTGACATAGTTAATCACACACTTCTCCTGGATAAAAGTTCTTTATTTGGCTTACAGGACACCACAGTCCTGGTTTTTTTTCCCTACTTCACTTTCTCCCAGTCTTGTTTACTGGTAGCTTCTTTTAACCCTGACTTCTCAATGTTGGTGAGGCCTTGAGCTCAGTCTTTCAGCCTTTTCTCTTCTTCTGTATACTCACCCATAGTTATACCATCTAATTTTATCTTTAAATAATATCAATATAGCTCCAAAAGTAGTATTTGTATCCAGATTTTTATCTTTAATTTCACTTACATATTTGAATTGCTTTTAATTCCACAATTCAATGGAGAGCTGATAGCCTTTTCCATCTCTGGCAGTGTTGATTTTATTTTCCCATTGCTCAACCCTCAAACCTTGAAGTCATCCTTGAGACTTCTTTTTCTTATATTTATACTCAATCTGTCAGTCAGTCTTCTTGCTGTACTTTCAAATTATATGCAGTATCTGGCCCCTTCCCCACCTCCACTATTATCTCTCTGGCCTAAGTCTCCATCATTTTGACCTGGATTAGTATATAATCTCCTAAGTGGTCCTCTTGCTCTCTCCTCTCCTCTACAGTATATCTCAGTCAAGCAGCCTGAGTGGCTAATTAAACACCTAAGTCATACATTTGCTCAAACACACCTGTATTTCTCTTTGCCATTCAGAGTAAAATCCAATTCCTCATAATGCCATCCTGTATTTTTTCTGTGCATAAGGTGCTCTCCATGTTTAAGAGCGACCCCTACTTTTCTAACCCAACAGTAGGAAACCTTCTCAACCAGTTACTCCCAGTCTAAGACAACCCCCAATTTTTGGTCTAACAATTTTAGACAAAAGTTTCATTTCATACACAAAAATACGGTATATCCCATTATGACTTAGCCTTCCATTCCTTTCTGATGTTGGTGCCTGCTTTTCCCTTCTCCTATTCTGCTTCAGCCACGTCAGCCTCTTTCTCTTGGTCTGCACTGCCATTTCTGGTGGGAAAATTGCCCCAAATATTGACTTGGCTATTTCCTCATCTTCCCTCTGTTTGTGTCCTCTCAGTGAGGACTTCCCTGGCAGCTCTCCATTTGTCCTTTTTTTTAAATAGCACTTAATATTACCAGCTAATATTCTATACAGTATACTTATTATTATACTATTATTAGAATATTATACTATTGTATATAGTATACTTATTAATAATTCAATTGTCAATGGGAAAATGAATATTCTTTCCCAATTCACTGTCTCATTTAGTGTCTAAATGGGTACTCACTTATTATATCAATTCTGTATTATATTGACACTATAGATATTTTAATTTCAGTGCCTCATAATAATTCAGGTACTTCAAAAATTGCCTTTTTGATCATTACTCTATTTTGAAATTTTACATGTAATAATTTCACATTTACAATGAACTAATGAAACCAAGAAATTGTGTCATAAGTGAAGTGGAAAATTGAGGATATTATCCTGAGAAGCTGGGCCAAAAATACATTTGCCTGAATTAAGCAATTGAAACAGACTTTACTGTTTTAGGTTGAGTGATTAACTACCATTTATTGCCCCTTTTCCTCATTTCTTGCTTTTACTACAGATTTAGACTCAATGATCAAATGAGATAAATAAAGAAATTGACCACTATACAATTAGAAAACAAAATACAATGATAAGAAAGATTGCATTGGGGAAGTGATGCGTGATCTGAGTGTTTCCCAGATGCAAACTATTTAGCTATTCAGAAAGGCAGTTAGAAGAGCTAAGGCAAAAAGTGCAACATGACAGAGGGCCTGTACAAGAAAAATGGCAATGAGAATGTGAAGGGTACTGTGGGGAAGGGGAATTTTAAAGGGGAGTTGGTTGGACATGAAAGGTGCAGTGAATATTAATTGTACTGGTTGCTTCCTCTATGCCCTATTTCCAAAGGTACCTTTTGAATTTCAAAGGAAGCCAAGAGGGAAGTTTGGTTAATACTGTAAATAATTTTTTGAGGGGAAGTTGAAATCAATACATTATAATAAAAAATAAAAATAATAATTGCTACAAATTGCTTAATTGACCACAATAGGCAGTATGCTCTATAGTTTATTCCCATTTTCTTATTTAATGCTTGTAACAACCCAAAGAGATTGGAACTGTGATTATCATTTCCATTTTACTAAAGAAGAAATATTGTTCGTACTGGCAAACCCAGGTATTAACTCATGTTTTTCTGACTCCAAAGCTCTTAACCATGGCCCCAATATTTTCCCAAGAGCCAGCCCTGGCTAATTTTAAAGACTCCTGGCTCCCACATCACAGGTACTGAATTAGAATATCTAAGGATAGAACCCAATAGTCAGTGTTTTAAACAAGCATGTTTCCTCTACCTCATGTAATTTGTGAATCACTGAGTTACACAGTACTGCCTCTCCAGAACTACACGATTTACAGAATTGCTGAACAAAGTGTTGTCTTTTGTTTCCAAAAATTAGCTATTGATTCTATTTCATAGGACGAGGTTCTGCCCACTTGCTGGTCAAAGTATTCAGGAAAAAATTTATTTTAACCACATGATTTCTTGGGCCTTTTAATATATGCCTGATATAGGAATGGTGTGACTTTGCTAGACCTGTACCCAAATAACAGACATACATTCTTACCCTAGCTTTCTGGCTCCTGGTAGGAATAAGTGGCCTTGCTTACTTTAACAGGCAGCAGGGGAAAATGCACTGTCCCCAAATATCCACCAGCTCCTTTCATTCAGTCTCCTACCAGCTAAGCTTCCTCATATGTCACTTTAGAGAGCACAGTTATGGGGGTGGGAGAAGTTATGGTGGGTATAGAGATCAATTGAATAAAAGGAAGAAATGTCAACCAAAAAGAGGTCTTCATCAGTGGAATGCTATGCCTTGGAAGGTAGTGAGCCCATCACTAGTGAATATAATCAAACAGAACCTGGATGCCTAATTGTCAGGGATACACACAAAGAACTGTATATAACTTTAACCTTATTATTAAATAAAAGTAAATTTAATTTCTGAGAGGTGAAAATTATGAAAAATTTATTGTGCATTCCCTTCAAAATGCTGCCTAGATTTTGATTCATAGGGAGCAGTGTTATGCCTTTTCTTATTATTTTATTAGGTCACAAGTACTTCCCTTGTCAAAAAAATGTTTCCATATCCAAAGACTTTGAATCTATGCTATTCTTCCAGGTTCTTCTGAGAGTTAATCGCCTTGATCTTGAACACTCACCTTCATTTCCTTCCCCTATCCTATTTTCAAATGGCAGGACTGGGGGCTGGGAGATCCTCATGACTCTCTCTCCTTGCCTTGTGTTAGTTCTTACTACTCCCAGTTGGGCATTTAGGTTAATTAGACATGAATGACAATGATGTGAGTGAACTTATCATAGTTAATGTAGCTATTAAGACTACATTTCCATGCAGCATCTGTACATAATTTGGATAAGGAAGCATAAAACCTGAAATACACCCTTGCTTAATTATTTTTCAAGCAAAAATGGAGAGCATCTTAGATCAATTTAGAATTTTCACTGTGATTCTGTCCTTTGGGAATAAGAAACTCATCTTGAACCTCACTAAAGATTTCCTGTTACATACGGCTCAGGTGCCCCCACTAAGAAATTTTTTCAAAATAAAAGTGGGATGAAAGCAAAAGCCAGAGAGAGGTCGGTGAGTTACAAAGCCAAGCAATCAGAGAATAAAAAAACGAAAGTGTAGAATTGCAGCCAAAGATGAAAATGGAAGCAGATAATAGAGAGTCTTCAAGTAAATTTACACAACCTCAAAGATGACTTAATGGTCAATACCTCACTGGGCTAGTAGATAACAGCTGGAGAGTAAAAACAGTAACACTATAAAAATAACTATTATTTATTAAAACTTGGCTATATATCAGATACCACATTAAGTATGATACATACTATAGTATTTAATTCTTAAATCAAGCTTAGAATAATATAATGAAACATTCTGATCCTAGTACACAGAGTTTAAATGAGGAAACAGACTCAGAGAGGTTAACTAACTTGCTAAAGGTCAAACAGTTGGCAGTTTTAGAGCTGAGGTTCTAACACAAATATATCCGGCCTCAAGGCCTATTTTTTGAAACTATTAGGATGTATATTCTCCCTTTATTATGTTTAGTTCTGGTTGTTATCTTTCAATAGGGATACAGACAGAAGTTGGATCCTATTCAGAAGACAGTGACCTCAATGACGAATGGTTTCAAGCCGTTTCAGATGAGAAAGGGCTAAAGGCCCTGGGGGTGGCTTAGATCAGTCAGGAAAAAGTGACAGCTATCCTCTAGTATTTAAAAATGTGTGCATGCTGTATGATTCCATCTACATGACATTCCAGAGAAGGCAAAGCTATAGAGACAGTAAAAAGATCAGTGGTTGTCAGATGTTAGGGAGAAGGGAGGGATGAATCAGCGGAGCACTAAGGACTTTTAGGGAAGTGAAACTATTCTATATGATACTATAATGGTGGACACATGCCATACTTTTGTCAAAACCCACAGAATGTACAATACCAAGCGTGAACCCTAATGTAATAAATTTGGCTTTAGGTGATTAAAAAAATATATGTATGTGTGGGAATCTGAATTTACATGACTCAGGACCAGCATCTACTGGGAAAATGCATTTGTCCTAATTGGTGGGAGTGAATTCCTCTTCATGGGGTCATTTTGAGAATATGTGTGACAGCCACTTGGTGGGGATCTTGTAGAGAGGGTTGCATGGATGTTTGGACTACATATGTTTGTGGTCCTCTCAAACCTTGAACTATATTAATCTAGGAAACATAATTCTAGAGCAAGTTGCAAATTACATCCAGCCTATGACACATCATTTTTTTATACTACATATATAAAATTTTTTTAACAGTCTGTCTTTCCAGCTGGAAAATAGCAATTTAGAAACTGAAAGCTTTGTCAGTCTAATTCTTTGTCAACTCCAGATCCCTTGCCTGGCAAATGACATACACTGGAATGCTTGATGAATGATCAATGAATAGCATGTGATAATTTTAGAGTGAAATCTTGAGAACATAATGGCAGGTCCTACAATCTAGCAATAAGAATATCTTCCAAGAGATTTGTCTAATGCTTTCTGTTATGTAGCCTTATTGATAGACCAAGAGAGTCTTTAATTGGAATGGCACTAATCATTTTCATGGGGCTTGGAGTAACTCATAATTTCAAATAACTAGGCTTTCTAAATAATGCATTTCCAACCTTATGGACACTCAAGGTGATTGTACAATGTCCCACACGTTTGGACCTTCGAATAAGCCTTGAGGGGGGCAGTATGGGGAATGTAGTACCTATATTCTGGGTGTACCCCGTCTAGTGTGAGGTTAGCTCTAGGCTCTTTATAGAAATTTTTTATTAGATCCTAAGATAGGGATGGCCCATGTCAAAATAAAGAAGTAAATGAAATGTGACTTTAATGTCTTTCAGCTGCAATTTTAAACTCTTCTCTCCTTATACTGCCTGAAATTCTACCCATGGATCTTCAGTCTTAAAGGTAAGGCATCAAGGTTTAGTGTGGGGAGAGAGTGGTGATTAGGGTAGATTTCCTGATGTTCCCAAAGCTCATCACTCTTTTTACCTATAGAAAAGAAGTACTATAATCATGTAGAATAAATATAGGGAACAAATCTCACCATCACAGAACCTTAGAATGTTATAGTTTTTAGGGAATTTAGTGACTACCTAGTCTAACTCCATCAAGGTTAAATGTCCTGCTTCGGGTTCATTGGGATGGCAATATAGCGGTTCCTTTGTCTTTTAGTTCTGTGCTTGTGTTATTACAGAAAACAATCACTTCCAAAGGTACTTATTTAAGTAGATGTGTATTTGTTCACCTTTATTCTGAATGAAATGAAACCACAGCCCTCAGGACTCAGATGGTGGACTCCGTTGAAGGGGTGTGAAGATACCACATTTAGCTTCTCCATCTGACTGTCCTAGTCTTTCAGGCTAGGCATAGCTACTTTAGGGGCATATATTCTTCTCTGACCAGATCATTATTTTCTTGCATGAAGGACATTGGCTTCTGTTATAACTGACCTCATTTATTGGCTTAAGAATTAAATTATTGAGATGGTGAAGTAGCACAATAAATACTAATAAGAAATGTTACAGATACTTGGAAGTTAGGTTCATGATCCTTATACACTTGCTTTCTGTGATTCACAGCCTCCTAACTTCTATCCTATAAAACAGAAACAAATGTAACCCATAGACTGAGGCCTGAATCATAGGATTTTAAAGTGCTAACTTAAATAATGCAAACTTGATTAAGTTTCTTCCCCGGTATTTCCCAGGTTTTTTCTTTGTTAACAAAAGCTGTTGACTTAGAGTTACCTCCAGGGATGATTGTTTATAATAATGAACACATATCCATAAAGTATTTTGAGAAATGTTGGAGGCTTTATATTATAAATGTCAATTGAAGATACAGATATCCTGGGTCCTATAGGGATGGGCACTTGATTTAGTAATCAAGATGATTTTATGCTCAGTTTCTTTGTACTTTATTTGTCCACCTTTTTTTAAAACTGGCTTTTCTTTATAGCTTTGTTTCATTATAGTGTAATAAATCTTACAGCTCAAAATTGGGAGAGAAGATTGTTCATGGTTACCTCCTTAGCATATTGCAGTGTTTTTAAAATTTTCAAATTTGATGCCTTTAGGCAGTTATATATGACCTATTTCGCACACTCACTACCACTTCCTATTGCGCCATACCAGAACAACTTCTCTCACTTACATTATCTGTATGGATTCTGTAAATTTTAAATTCTGTGACCACATGTGATTAGTGGCAACCATATTGGACAGCACATTTCTAGAAAGAAAACTATATGCATTTTGCTATGCATAAATATCATAGTAGAGAGAAATGAGGACTTTGGATCCCATCTCTGGATCTTACTACCTGGGTAACTTTAAGGAAATTACTTTTCTGAGCCTTGGATTTCTCATGTGTAAAACAGAGAATTAATAAATGCCTGGATAGTTGTTTTGAGTTTTAAATGAAGTAATGTATGTAAAATGCTTAATGTACAGGCACTGGACAAGAAACTATTAGTATCATTAGGTTTGCACTGAGGAGTTTGGATAAAAATTTTAAGTTCCTCTTAAGGGCTGGATGAGAACTATTAGCTAGGGAGGATAAGGCATTAGGTTCAGTTTGACATCTGCTTGGTTTGTCTTTGAGGTTCCCTACATCCTTTTTGGTGTCCTGTGTTGTTTGATTGCTCACTTCCCTATCAGAACCTTGCTTGTTTCCTGGCTGTTATTCTGATGTTTCACCTTCCAAAGTTCTTGATGTCTCTCAAACACTTTGTAATCCATCTTGGTTTTGTCCCCAGTTCTATTTGTGACTCACTGTGTGGGCCTGATGCTTGCTTTCTGCTTCTCTGGCACCAACACTGGTTTTGTTCTAGCTCTGCCCCAGAAAACAAACTAGGACAGATAACCCAGTTCATTGATTGCATAAGGGTGAACTTTCTAAAGATTGAGATAGTTTTCAGTACTTGTACCTAAACCTAACAGTGAATTCCTTGTGGGATTTAATTTGGTAGCCAAGGCAAACAAACTAATTTAAGCGCTGTGTAAGTGCGAAGTGTCATGAATTAACTCCGTCATGCAAATAGTTAAACACAACTTAGCTTGGCGGTACATGGAACTTGCTTGATTAGGAATAATGAATGTAAGAGAAATGGTAGGGTTGTTGATTATTTGAGATTTCGGGGAGGATTGAGCCAATCCCAGTAACTCTGAAATGCTGCCCAGGGTCTGGGTGAAGGTGGGAATACAGAATAGAGAATTGGAGAAGGGACTTCCTGCTTCTGAGTGACTGTAAGTTGCTGTGGTTTTTTGTTTTGTTTTGTCTTAAATGTAAACATCTAAACTCAAAGGAACTTTCCAAACTAACCTTAAATGAATGCCTCAGGAAGTATCATGTAAATTAACCAAGGCTATTTTCTTCTAAAAGATGTGAAGACAAATACCCATAAATACAACCTTTGTGAATATCTATATGTGATGTAACTCCTCAGTCATGCAGGGAACTTGTAGGCAAATTACTTGTCTTAGTTTTGCAAGTCCTAGAGACAAAGAAACAGTCAAACATCTGATCTTTGAAACAAATACTTCCTAAAATAGAGTTGTCCAAATCATTGGCAGTGTTAGGACTGATACCAGCTTAGAAGAAACACAGATGGCTGAGTTGCATGGGGTGAATTTATAAGCAGTGATGGCAAAAGGTGTAATTAATTTTTATGGGACTGGCTGTGTTTTGCTGTGCTGCATCAGTCTTGACCTTTTCCTAGTTTTAAGACCCAGCATAATTCCTGCTTCTTCCACAGCTTTTCCTGAAGTGTATGCTTTCTTTTTTGAATACATTTTAATCTAAAGCACAAATTTGGTAAGAATTATGCACAGCTCTGGGCCAGCTTCTTTGTAGTTGTCTTGACCAGCCTACAAAAATCTGTATGTTATATAAGGTTTCTTGTGGTTATATTTTATTTTCCAATTAAATTGGGAGCTCCTTGAAGAAAAGGATTATTATTTAAGCCACTTTACCCACATGCTTTATCCAGGGGGTGTTTGTTGATTATGTTTAGCCCAGAATCAAATTCCAGGGTAAAGAGACAGGCAGAGTTGCAGCCTGTTAGCCACCTCAGCTTCTTCAGTTAGTTGCTGGTTGTCCTCAGCTAATTGGACTTTGTGGAAGTCAGGAGGGAGTGACCCTACTCAGCCATATGAGTTATGTTCCTAATACTCAAATTGTAATATCAATGAATAAACCAGTGGAATATTTCTTTCCAAGCTGTGGGTTGTACCCCTAAATTCCATGAATCATCTTATTAGCATATGCCTTGTCTCCTGAGGGACTGAGAGAGAAAAGAGTATATAGATGGATCAGCACAAGCACCAGTCCCCGCCCCTCCCACCCCCAGTATTCTTGTGACTCTTTTGAGGCTTTGTTTTGCATTGTATTGGAAATTATTTACACAGTTCATTTTTTATACCAGATTTGCCTTAACATCTCTTTGTCCTTTCCTATAACTTCCTTTAATAATTATTTGTTGAATAAATGTATCATCTTTACACATTTCAGAGGCCATTAAGTATATCATATATTTTCCTTTCAGAAGCCTGGGAAATTTTTCCTTAAGTAGATTACTTAAGATTTTATTAAACAGATTGATATTCACTAAGTGAATATTCCAGACTTTCACCACTCTGCAAGACCCTACTCAGATGTTCTACTTTGATTTTCCAGTTTATGGTGCCTTTTAATTATGGGAAACTAGAGCCAATAGATGTGACCCCTGTCAGTTTCCCTTTTCCTCCATGCTATAAACATTTAGGGAGTGGTTGTCAATCTCTTTATTATTCTCAGCTGCATTTGCCACTGCTATTTAAGTCCTTCCTACATGACTCTCTATCCCTAATTGGCTGCCTAACCCTGGCATCCTCCTGGCACTTCTCGTGCCTTTGTGTCATTGGTTGGCATCTTTTCCTTTGTGTCTCCTTAAATCCTGGCATTTCTCTAGGGATTTATTATCTTCTAAGGCTCTACTAACACCAAATTCTTTTCTGGTTGATCTCATCATGCCTCTTACTCTTAACTTCCCCCTGATATGGAATGAATCCCAAATGTGTATTTCTAATCTAGATGTCTACCCATGAGGCTCAGAGTCTTATATAAAAACATTTATCTGCTTTACCCTTGAGTAGGGTCTGTGCTTTACTTTTCCTTGTAGGATACTCTGAAATTCCATGATTTTTTCTCATGCTTTGCTAACTCAACTCCATTTCCACAAGGAAATAGAACCTTGAAAATGTTGTGGCTACAAGTCAATATCCTTTTTATAGTTTTCAAATCTGTGATTAACTACTTATCCTGTGCAGGGCTTTGGATGCCTTTCTCTCCAAATTTTCTGGGCTGTGAACATCTTTCACTGTGTCCACGGGATTATAAACTGTCACCTCTTGTAATTCTGTGACAGTGAAATGCAGGCTACTTCATGCAAAACTTTCTTCCTGATATTGCATTATTGAATCACTGTAGGATTAAAAAATACACATCAGGACAGGGGAAAAATTGACTTTGGGAAGAAGTTAATAGCAGTTTGGCTTAGGTTTGCAAAGAATTAAACATTCTGATTATATAGTGAAATAGGGATGGCAAAGACCATGATGAGTTTATCTAGTTCATTCTTTCATATTTAGATACTGGCAAAACTATGTTTATGTTGCTCTGTAAAGGGATTTCTCTAAACTTTCATGGAATAGGTTAACGTTCTTTAATAGTGTTACATTCAGTGGATCATCATTTGCTGTCATATTTTGGGTGGACATATGTTTCTTGGCTGACATAAAGTTCTGGGACATTCTAGAACCACATAATACTGCCTTTACACATTCAAAATTTATATTCTTTGTACTCTCCAGAGCTTCCCTGGAATTCATGTCCTTATAGGAGGGTTTATGACATCCTAATAACCTACAAATGGTGATATTCAACAATATGGTGGAATAAAGTGACTTTTCTATATTTCCAAGTTAGCATTCAGTGTTCAGAATAGTTACACTTTTTCTTGACAACACATTAAGAACCCGTTTCTTTTCTCTGCAGTTACTCTGAATCAGGTAGTTCAATTTCTTTGTTAAAAGGAGGATTAAAGTTAGTAAAGATATATGTTAATATGATTACTGAACTTAGGTTTTCTCAATGAATGTTCAGATGAACTGATAAAAATTGAAAAAGACAAGAGTTTTGGGACCTGTGTATGAGTGTGTGTCTGAGTGCCTGATAGCAATTGATAGATGTCCGAGACTTAACATAATGAATATTTGCCTTTTGGTAATTTTCAGAAAAGCTATTATCCTCTGTGTATGAGAAAGGAGTTTTGGATTATGATTTATTTTCATAACTGAGAAGGGCAGGGAGCCTTTTTCTAATTAAAATCTCATTTCATACTAATTTGATGTGAGGAAGTTTTTCCGGAGATGTCCATAGTCTTTAATACATGTAACAATGATCTGTCTGATGATACTGAGACTACCTGGTGATACTAATTCTGTACATTTCTTTAGCACTTGGTAGTTTACATATTTGTTTATGTGCAATATCAAACTTGATTCTCAATGTTAATAAAATAATATTAAGTTCAACTTGCCTTTTTGGAGGTTAGCGCATAATTTTATTTTCTTTAATTGGGATCATCACTTTTATAGCTATTTCTAACTCTAAATTAGTACCTTGTTGTTAAGGTAATAGTAATGTTGGGTTTCAACTGAGTTTCAAAGGAATTGACAATTTATTGCTCTTTCACTGTGGTACTTCTCATGCCATTCCAAGTAATTAGCTAACTTATTAGGAGGCCTGGTAATGACAGGCTTTTGAAGAATAAATATAAGCTTTTACTCTATGTAAAGATAGGAGAATACCTTTTAAAGATGATCATAAAGTAGTTCTATAACAATATAAGAGTCTCATGTACTGCCGAATTAGGCACACTAATTTTCTGTGAAATAATACTAGGCTATATTTCTAGATTTAACCAGTTAATTCTTATAAAATGGAGAACCAAGAAAAAACCACTCTGATCTTCAATAGGTATTGAATGTACACTTTCTAGTGACTTCTTAACATGTCAATTTTTGTAACAACCTGCTGAAGATATTATATGAAAAAATATCTTGGCCGGTAAATAAAATCAACATGGTAGATTTTAGTACTTTTTCATTGAGTCAAGGAATTGAGGCCAAATGGAACACTTATTTGATAAACCTTCAGGCACTGAAAATTTGTAAGTACAACTGTTTTTTTGTTTGTTTATTTTTAGTATCATTTTATGCTCAGACCGTAGTTATAAAGTAATTCTTGCCAATGGAATTGTATGAGTCTAAATTTTTATTTCAGAAAGATACTGTAAATTGTTAGGGAAAATCACATACCCCATGGATTAGTGTAACCTGGTTGAAAATTGTGAAAATAGTAAGTTATTTATTGAAGTGTTTTCTTTTGTGCTCAGTATGTTCCCTGATTTATTATTTTTTTTCCCTGATTTATTTTGATTGCTTATCAGTGGGGTCAGTATTATTCCCATTTTATCTAGGAGAAAACTAAGGCTCTAAACTTAAGTCTCTAAAATATTGCAAGGGCTTATTTTAAGCCCTAGAGTGGAGTACTCAATGAATATTTGATGAAAGAAAGATATGGAATATGCTCAAATAGAAGACAGAGGCAAAGCCAAAATTTGAATTTTTATCTAAAATTTCTCTACATTCTCATTATTCTATTCTGCCTCTTAAATACCAGAGTTTTGTGGGGAGTTTGTCCCACCAGGAAAAAAACCTGTAATATTTTTTGTCCAGCTGTCCAAAATTTTATTTCGGTGACTACCTTCAACCTGATACGGTAACTGCAAAGTCAAGGAGCTGTTTGTGTTACATATTTATATCACCACCATTAATTATCAGAGTGTATTGGTGTTGATAAAATTTATATTTTTCTTGAGAGCAGTCCAGAGAGAAAGTCCAAGATGCTGGATTAAGTAAACGTAATCTGCCTCCCAAGATCACATCAAATAAATTATAAAACAGTCACTCCACTCTGGGCTCACTGCCCAGGGTTCTGTGCCAAAAAGAGGAGTTCCCACAACATCTGGCAGTGAAAATTAGAGAGGATTTTGTCTGTCCATCCTAATAAGATGGAAGACATCTGGAAATGCAGACAATCTCTTAAAAAGCAGCACATAGACTCACTCACTTGCAAACACTCACCTGGTTTTTGGTGGAGGAGTAACGACTCTAGAGGTGCCACAGACATACTGGGAGAGACTGACTGAGTTCAGTGGCTTTGCGGTGAGGGCTGGAGGGAGCATTGTCCTTTTGTGGAACCTGCCTCACATGTAGCCTCCAAGAGAGTGCCATCTGCCATCTTTTCTATGTTGAACCCTTCCACAAAGGGCCAAATCGGAGACCTCCTTGGTCTGAAAAAATCTGTGCCTGTGCACACCTTGGTGATGCCCTGGGTCCCTGACCTGCACAGCTAATACTTCATATCTCAAGGTACTCTTAGTTACTTAGCAATCAGCCCTGCCCCATTAGCTGTGGAAGCCTTTTACAGCAGCAGTTTGCAGCAACTCTGGGAACTTTTGGTGGTGAACACCAGTGACCCATCTCCCAACCCCTCAACACATACACATGCCTTTGGGTCCAGCACAGGAAGCAGCCAATCACATACAACTTTGTGGCTCCTACCAGATAGCCTTGGGCTGGTTACAGGCAAGGCTGAAATTGACCTGCATGGGAGCCCCTCCCAAGATACACCAGAAAAAACACACCTAGAGGTCAACTTTGGACCACATTGGAGTACTACCTAATTAGCCCCACAAGTGGCACACCCAAAGGGTGATCTCAACAGGCAAAAGAGCCCACTGGGGCAAATACTCCTCTGAGTGGTCAGCCCCAACACAGCAGCTCATACACTGTGGGTGTCACCAGTGCTTGCAGTCAGTCAGCTCAGGAGTCAATCCTACCCACTGACACACCAAAAACAATGGAGATTCAACTACAACAGAAGGACACACAATATACTCAAGGGACAGTCCAAGAATATGCACATAGGAAATCCAGAAGACTGCACCATTGAACCACACAGGACACATATTACATAAGGCCACTCAACAAAAACTGAGAGACATAAGAGATCTATATACTACATAAAAGGAAATGCAAAGAGGAAGTCAGAGTGAGGAAACAAACATGTTCCAAATAAAAGACAGGAGAAACCCCCAGAACTAAATGAAATGAAGGCAACTAACCTACCAGAGACAGAGTTTAAAATGCTAGTTACATTAATAAGAATATTTAAGGAACTTAGAATTTCCGCAAAGAGATAATAAGCATAAAAGGATATAGAAACTAAAAAAGAAACTATAAAAAAGGACATAGAAACTATAAAAAAAGAATCAGAAATAAAGAATGCAGTAATGGCAATGAAAACTACACTGGAGGTAATCAATGGCAGATTATGAAGCAGAAGATCAAATCAATAATTTAGAAGACAAGGTAGCAGAAAACACCCAATTGGAACAACAACAAAAAGAATTTTAAAAAATGATGACAGTATAACAGATTCGTGAAACAACAATAAGCGTAACAACAGTTGTATCATAGGGTTACCAGAAGGAAAAGAGAGGAAGCAAGGGATCAAGAACCTATTTGAAGAAATAATGACTGAAAACTTCCCTAACCTGATGAGGGAAATAGATATACAAGCCCAGGAAGCACAGAGTGTCCCAATCAAGATGAATCCAAACAGGCCAGCACCAAGAGACAACATAATTAACCCACCAGCAAACAGTACTTTCTGTCAGGATACTGTTAACAGACTCCATAGAAATAAATTCTAAGCAGGTTACTTAAAAAGGAAGAAACAATGAGTTTTCTTTAAAATGAGATAACCCTGATAATACTGTATCTAAATACATTAAATAAATTAAAATTAAAGTATATTTTACAGTAAAAAAATGGCAAAGGATAAAGATAAAGAGAGAATCATAAAAGCAAAGAGAGAATCATAAAAGCAGTAAGAGAATCATAAAAGCAGTAAGACAACTAGTTACTTACAATGGAGTTCCCATAAGAATGTCAGGGGATTTCTCAACAGAATCTTTGTAGAAGGGAGTGGCTGGAAATATTCAAAGTAATGAAAAACAAAGGCCTACAACCAAGATTACTCTAACCAGCAATGTTACCATTTAAAATTGAAGGAGAGATAAAGAGCAAACAAAACCGAAAGTGAGTACAAAGAAAAAAATAATATAGATCAAAGCAGAAACAAACAAAATTGAGAATAAAAAAAACACTACAAAAGAGCAATGAAACCAAGAGCTTGTTTTTAAAAAAGAAACAAAATGGACAAAGTTTTAACCAGACTCATTAAGAAAAGCAGAAAGAGGACCCAAATAAATAAAATCAGAAATGAAAGAGGAGAAGTGACAAAGGACACCACAGGAAAAAAAAATTATTTGAAAAAATACTACAAGCAGCTATGTGCCAACTAATTGGACAAACTGGAAAAAGTGGATAAATTCCTAGAAGCATACAATCTTCCCAGGCTAAATCAAGAAGAAGCAAAAAATCTGCATAGACTAATTAATGCCAATGAAATCTAATCTGTAATCAGCAAGCTTCCAACAAATAAAAGTTCTAGATTAAATGGCTTCACAGGTGAAAAATGAAACTGGACCACCTTATGCTATATACAAGAATAAACGAAATGGATTAAAGACTTAAATGCCAGACCCCAAAGCATAAAACTCCTAGAAGCAAATATAGGCAGTAAACTCTCAGAGATTACCCTTAGTAATATTTTTACTGATATATTTCCTCAGGGAGGAAAACAAAAGAAAAAAATAAACGAATGGTACTACATCCAACTATAAAGTTTTCACAGCAAACTAAACCATCAACAAAATGAAAAGCCATCCTACTAAATGGGAGAAGATATTTGCCAGTGATACATCTGATAAGGGGTTAATATCCAAAGTGTGTAAAAAACTCATAAACTCAACTCCCCAAATAATCCAATTAAAATATAGGAAGAGGGCTTGAATAGACATTTCTCCAAAGAGGACAGGCTAATGGCCAATAGACATATGTAAAGATGCTCAACATTGATACTTATCAGGGAAATGCAAATAAAAACCACAATGTGATACTACCTCATTCCTGTCAGAATAGCTATCATCAATAAATTGATAAACAATAAGTATTGGTGAGGATGTGTAGAAAATGATACCCTCATGCACTGTCGATGGGATTGCAAATTTGTGTTACCACTATAGAAAATAGTATGAAGGTTCCTAAAAAACTTAAAAATAGAATTACCTATGATTCAGCAATTCCACTCCTGGGTATTTATACAAAGAAACCCAAAACACTAATTCAAGAGTTTTTGAACTCCTATGTTTACTGTGGTGCTATTCACAATAGCCAAGATATGAAAACAACTGAAATGCCCTTTCATAGACAATTGGATAAAGGAATTGTGATGTATTTATACAATGGAGTATTTGTCTGCCACAAAAAGAATGAAATCTTACCATTTGCAACAACATAGATGGACCTAGAGATTATTATACTAAGTGAAATAAGTTAGACTGAGAAAGACAAATACCATAAGATCTCACTTACATGTGGAATCTAAAGAACAGAATAAACAAAAAACAAAACAGAAATAGACTCATAGATACAGAGAAAAACTGATGGTTGCTAGATGGTTGGGGATGGGTGAGAATGGTGAAGGAATTAGGAAGTACAATTGGTAGTCATGAAATAGTCACAAGGATGTATGTGTAATACAGTATGGGCAATATAGTCAGTAATGCAAAAACTATATATGATGTCAGATGGTATCCATGGGGAGCACTTCATAAATTATATATGTGCCTACCCACTGTGTTGTACACCTGAAAGTAATATAAAATAATATTGAATGTCAACTATAATTAAAAAAAATACAGTCACAGTGTGCAGAGTACAGTATAGGGAATATAGTGAATAGTACTGTAATAGCTATGTAAAGTGTCAGATGGGCTGTAGACTTGTTGGGGTTATCACTTTGTGAGGTGTTTAAATGTCTAATCAAGTTGTTTTGTGCACCTGAAAATAATAACAATTTATATTTTTCTTTACCTAAGTCATATACATAGTTGACATAGATGGATTCTTTGAGGTTTCCATTTCTAACTGATATAATATCGTGCCAGGTTTTATAGGGTCTCAAAAACATGGCTTTGAAGATACAGTAGTCTTTAGTAATTTCTGATGATGGATCTTAAAAGACAAGCAGTACTTGCCAAAAGCATTTTCCCCCCAAATCACTTAGACTATTATTATTCTATCCCCTAAAATGAAGATGATTTTAATGAGAGTAAATTACAATTGACTCTGTAGAGAAGAGTTTCTTGAAGTTCTTCAGAAGTAAAAATAAAAGTGAAATTTTTGACTTCTCGAGTGCAATTGCATTTCTGACTCACATGTAATAGTTGACATAGAGAGAAACTAGAGATTTTATTTCTTAAAATTAGAGAGTAGCACACAGATCAAGCAGTTTCTCCAAGATGATTAAATTTGACATGAAAATAAAAAGAACTTGTCTTTGTGGGTATTGTTACTGGATATCAGGAGGAGGGGCTTTATGAAATTTATTTTTTTAATGAAACTTGTTGAGTGCCTAATGATGAGCCAATGTTTCAGTGCCAGTTGCTTGGAACACAGGGGTCAAAAAAGCAGAAAAACATCCTCACGTGGAACTTAGATGTCAGTGGTTGGATTTGGAAAATATGTAAACAAATACACAAATACATTATTATTAATAGTGATGTTCTTGGATGGAAATAAACTGGGTACTAAGCTATACGTGAGTCAGAAAAGTCTCTCAGGAAAGAAATCTGACAAATGAGGGAAACGTTTAGGCAGAGGAACTAGGTGATATAAAGGATTTAAAGACTTAAATTTGACATTTTTAGAAAGAAGAACAAGTGATCAAATGGCAGAGGTGGCATGAGCTAGATCACTAATAACCTACTAAGCCATAGTAAGGAGTTGGGATATTATTTTGAGTAATAATACATTGGTTGTACATTGGAAATTTTTAAGTGGTGCAGTGGTAATGCTTGCACGTTAAAAAAATGATGGCTTTATATGGTATTGGGAGAAAAAATTCTATGGTGGAAGAGTGGAAGTAGAGAGATCAAATAGGAGGCCATTGTAGTAGTGAAAGTCAGACTTGGACAATAATGGAGGTAGAAAAGAAATGGATGGATTTAACATTTATTTAAGATTTTGAGAATGCATGTGCTGAAAGGTTGAAAATGGGGGTCTGGGAAAGGGAGAAAGCACAAGTGATTTCTGAATTTTTGCTTGGCTGGATAGTGGTAGAATGAAAAATGGGAGAGAGATAGTGGATTAGGGAGAAGGAAGGAAATGCATAACTCTGTTTTTCAAGTTTGAGATATCTATTAACCATGTAATTAAAGATGCTAAATTCTCAGTTGAATATGAAAGTCTAGCTCAAGTAAGATGTCAGGGTTGGAGGAAAATTTTGTGCATTAACAGTGAGATCATATTAAAGCCATGAAACTGGATGAATGAATTTGAGGAGAATTTGCAGAGAGAAGGCTCAAACACAGCCCTTAGTTGCCACAATAACTATGCAGGGATCAGTCAGAAGAGCAAATATCATCAAAGCATCCTGAGAATGAGAGGCCAGTAAGGTAGTAGGAGAACCACTAGTATAAGAGTGGTGTATCCCAGAAGATACAACAGTGTTTTGTTTTCAAAAGTATGCTTAGTTGTGTTTATGCTACAGAAAGGCTGAGAAGAATGAGGACAGTGAAGTTTTCTCTAGCACAGGAGGTGGTTTCTGTGCTATTTTTTTAAACTGAGTATTCAGAATATGCCATCGCTAGCTTTGAACTGGATAGCATATAAAAAGTAGTCATGGTATTGTTATTTTACTTTAAAGGTAATGAGATTGGTCATCTTTTAAAACGTAAAGCTTTTTTAAAATTAATATATATTTCCCAAGTTTCATAGTTTGACTAAAATTCTTAGATTGCATTACTTAGTAGACAATGGATCTAACCTTTTGGCCAAGAGATTGGATTCCTATAATACAACACCAGAAAAATACAGGTTCTTATGTTAATATTCCATGTTTAAATCATTAGGTTGCAATGAAAGAGTTTAACTGGCAGAGGTGCAGAGCTGGAAGCCCCATCTACAGACATAAGCAAGTACTGTAAAAAGCATAAAACTATATTTGATAAAAGTTGTACTACTATCCTAGTCATGTGCAGTAAATAAAGGAAATTTGATGCCTATTCATGAATTAAAAAACAAAAAAGGCCCCATTCTAAGAAATAGTAGCACGGCAGACCTGTAGCAGGATTTATGACTAAAATACTGGGGGTGCCAAAAATATGTATACACATTTTAAACAATGTTATCTATGTATTACTTTTTGAAATTGAATTGAATTATGGTAGCAATGTGTACTATGACGTTTGCTCAGAAGATGGCATTAAACAAATGAATGCTAGCATCACCATACAATAGGCAGGCCAATCATAAAAAGTTGTGGAAGCACAGTTGTCATTTGATATGCAGAAGACCATTTTGAAGTGGTATTTTAAATTAGAGAACATTGTTTGAGTTTCCCCCATGGTCTCCTGATTTAACATCCCTTGACTTCTATCTATTGGGAATCTTAAAGGATGTGATATACCATAGAAAACTGGCTACATCGGTGGTACTTTGGGAAGAAATTGAAATGGCACACAAGTAGACACTTTGGTCTACGTTGCTCAAGTAGCTCGTCATAATAAGAAGTGTCTGGATACTGATGTAACCACTTTGAGCATCTCTTATAATTGTAGAAGTCAAATGTGAATTGTAGTCATCTTTTGTTATCAGTATATATTGAATATTACAATTTTAATATAGTGTTTTTCTTCTTAAAATGTGTATACATTTTTTGGCACCCTCTATATAATTATCATCATTAACTGACATGGTTTAACAATCTAAAATTGTCTCTCCATGCTATGGGGAACCTAATGTAACAAAGCTGTGTGGATTTGAAATGTTTCATCAATATGGTGCCTTCAGTTCAATTTTAATCTTTTTGTATTCATTCTGCTTCTTTCTGAGAAAAATAATTAATTTTTATAGGCCAAGTACATGTGCTTTCTTCAAATGACCTTTTGAGAAAATGTAGGTTTTTGCACTGTAATCATATCATATGTGTGTCATTTTCTACCATAGGAGTACTTTTGCCACAAGTAGCAAGTGATAGTAAAATTTAGAGAAAGTTCTTTAAGTTACAAAGATGAAAAATAGAATTAAATATTATTTTAAAAAGTGAAATTGAAGAGTTAAAACTTCGAAAACAAGTTTGACAGCATTAGAATAATTCTATTTAGAAACTATATGAAATGCTATTTGAAAAAAATATCAAATAGGTAATAGTCAAATAGACACATGTAGGCATATATTTTATACAGATCATGGGAAAATGACCAACAGCTCCTTAAAAGAAAACATAACATACTTCTTATAAAGTAGACTAGACACTGATAATCACATTCACAACTCGAAAGTTAACACTGGTTGCCTAAAATAATTAAACCCTTGATGTGATCTTGGTGCATTGGTGGTGGAAACAAAGGAATGATAGTAATTGCTTTTTGAATAATCCAGTAATTTTTCAGAAATTAATAGATATAAATAAAAGTCATGACGTTAAAATAAACATCATATAAAAAGACATTGGCTAATGTAATGTTATATGTCAATTATACCTCAAAAGAAAAAGACAAAGACAAAGACATCCATTATCAGTTAGAATCAGGGGAATGTAAATTAAGACCATGAAGGGTTACTATTTTATACTCACTAAAATTCTAAAAATATCAAAGCCTTTTCTAACAAATGCTGGCAAATATATGAAGTAAAGGAAACTCATGCATTGCTACTACTGGGGATGTAAATTAGGACAACCACTTTACAAAAACAATTTAATATGATATTATAAAGTTAAACACATGCATTCCCTATGACAAACAATTCCTTTCTGATGTATAAATTCCAGAGAAGCTTTTAATGCATATGAACCAAAAGACATGTATAAGAATATTTCTAATTGTATTTTTACAATGACAGAAAAAGCAATCCAGATGACTATTGACAAGAATTGAATGAGTATATTTTGCAAAAATTTCACAGATTACACAACTGTGAAAATAAATGGACTACATTGGATACAACAACATAAATACATCTTTGAAACATAATGTTGAATGGAAAGAAAACAAGTTTCAGGGGATTGCATGTACTTTGATACCATATTTGTAAAGCTCAACCAAGCAAATTGAAATGATACATTGGTTAAAAATACAGATATATTATAAAATTATTTTTTAAAATAGTAAGTAATTACTTTTGGATGAGGAGAAGTGAGAAGAGAGCTGGGAAGGAGCACAAAATAGAGAGCTTTAAGATAAGTGGTAATGTATTATTCTTAAGTGAGTGATATAGTTTGAGTAGGTGGTGGTTCACATTTACTTTATTATTATGCTTCCTAAGTATACATACATTACCTGTTTTTATATGTACCAAATAGTATAGAAAAATAAATCAGTTACTAATGGGTTCATCTTTACTGACAAAAAAAGATAAAATTCTACCTAGGTTACTATGTTCTCAGGTAACTCTATAGCCTTCATTTGCTATTAATGTCACAAATAGCTTGATGGCAAACAGAAGAAAAGAACACATAATGCAAAGTTACATGTCTCTTTGAAAGCTTACTTCAGGTTCTGGGGTCTTCCAGAAATCGGAATATATGTTTAGCATTTTAGTTGACAATGAGACATATTGTTCAGTGCCTGCTGAGCTCTCTTTCTTTATTCTTTCATTCAATTTTAGAAGTGCTGGCAAGATGAGAATAAAGAAAACCAAATAAATCATCATCCAAAAATCTCATCTGTAAACTATAGGCAAACAGTACAGTACTGATTAAAACAAGCAGATTGAAATCCTGATAACCTAAACCTCTCTAAGCACAGAGATTGGCAAGGGAAGAGCTTCCAGCATTTGCAGTGTGCGGCCCCATAATATCAGAAACAATGATGTGAATGTGAATCTAAGCGCTTGTCAAGTGCTGTGTATTTAACTGAAGAATTAATTGTATGCAAGTCTATGGAATCCCTGCGCAGATGGAAAACATGTAGTTTGGTAGATTGTTAAATATTTCATAATGTTTTTTTACATTCACGAAAGTATAATATAATTAGATCTTGGCTTAGTCTGTGCTTTTGACTGCCATTTTAAATTATTTTTTTCATTCCAGAACTTTATTAACTCTCAATGCAGAGTCATTACTTTCCTTGTGCACTTCGTACTTAGCTTCAGCAAAGTTTAAGGCTTTAATAGCTATAAAAAGAAAGAAGTGAAAAGTAAAATAAAGAACTGGCTTTTCCATTGCTCATTTATGAATATAGATTTGAGGTACCATCCTCTTTCTTAAAATTTTTTTATTGAGGTAAAATTGGTCTATAACTTTATATTAGTTATCAATTGTACAACATAATTCAAAATTGGTTATGCAATAAAAGTGATAGTAATAATTAGTCCCATCAACATTGATCTCCATACACTTGATACCCTTTCACCCACTTTGTCCAATTCCATTGTCCTCTGATAACCACCAATCTGTTCTCTGTTTCTATGAGTTTTGTTTTGTCTTGTTTGTTAGATTCTACATGTCATTGAATTCGTATGATATTTGTCTTTGTCTGACTTATCTCATTTACAATAATACCCTCAAGGTATATCCATATTGTTTCAAATGATAAGATTTCTTTTTTTAATGGCTGAGTAGTAATTCATGGTATGTATATACTACATCTTCGTTTACTGATTCATCCATTGAAGGACACAGGTTGTTTCCATATCTTGGCTATTATAAGTAATGCTGCAGTGAACATAGGGGTGCATACTAATGAGTATTTTTGTTCTTTTCAGATAAATACCCACAAGTAGCATAGGTGAATAATCTAGGAGTTCTATTTTTAATTTTTTTGATGAATCTTCATACTGTTTTTCATAGTGGCTATACCAATTTACATTCCCACCAGTAGTGTACAAAGTTCCCCTTTCTCCACATTCTTTCCAACACTTATTATTTTTTGTCCTTTTGATAATAGCCATTCTAACAGGTGTGACATGATATCTCCTTGTGGTTTTGATTTGCATTTTCCTGAAAATTGGTGAGATTGAACATCTTTTCATGTCCCTGTTGTCCATCTATATGGTTTCTTTGGAAAAATATCAATTTAGATCCTCTGCAAATTTTTAATAGTATTTTTTTTTTTTGGCTATTAAGTTGTTGGAATTTTTAAAAATATATTTTGGATATTAGCCCCTCATTGGATATATGGTTTGCAAATATTTCCCCAAATATTTTATTGATGATTTCCTTTGCTATTCAGAAGCTTTTTAGTTTGATAAAGTCCCACTTGTTTATTTTTGCTTTTGTTGCCTTTGCTTTTGAATTCAGATCCAAAAGTCCATTGCCAACACTGATGGTCAAAGAGCTTACTGCCAATTTTTCTTCTAGTAGTTTTATAGTTTTAGGTTGTACAGTTAACTACTTAATAAAGTTTTAGTTAATTTTTGTATATGATATAAAGCAGTGGTCAAGTTTCATTCTTTGGCATGCAACTAGCCAGTTTTCCCAACACGATTTATTGAAGAGACTGGTCTGTCTCCATTGCATATGCTTGGCTTCTTTTTCTTAAATTGATTAATCATGTATGTATGGGTTTATTTCTTTTTTCCATTAATCTATCTGTCTGTTTTTCTGACAATATCATGCTTTTTTGATTACTATAGCTTTGCAGTATAGTTGGAAGCCAGGTGGCATGATACCTCCAGGTTTTTAGTTTTCTTTTTCTTAAAATTGCTTTGGCTATTCAGGCTCTTTCTTAGTTCCATACAGATTTTAGAATTGTTTTCTTCTGTTTCTGTGAAAAATTTCATTGCATTTGGATAAGAATGGTTTTAATTGCCACATTACTTTGGGAGTATGGACATTTTAACAATATTAATTATTCCTATCCACAAGCATGGAATATTTTTCCTTTTAATTGTGTCTTTGGTTTCTTTCATCAATGTCTTATAGTTATCAAATCTCTCACATCCTTAGTTAGATTTATTCCTAGATATTTTATTCTTTTTGATGCAATTGTAAATTGGATTGATTTCTTAATTTCTCTTTCTGATAATTCATTATTAGTATATAGAAAAACAACTGACTTTTGTATATTGATTTTGAATCCTGCAACTTTACTGAGTATTTTTATTAGTTCTTACAGTACTTTGGTGGAGTTTCTATGTTTTTCTATATAAAATATCATATCATCTGAAAATAGGGATAGTTTTACTTATTTTCTGATTTGGTGCTTTTATTTCTTTTCTTGCTCTGACTAGAACTTCCAATATTGTGTTCAAGGAAGTGTCAAGAATGGGCATCTTTGTCTTGTTCTTGATTTTAGGGAAAAAGCTTCTAGTTTTTCACCATTAAGCGTGATATTAGCTGTGGGCTTGTCATATATAGCAGTTATTATGTTTAGCTATGTTCCCTCTATGCCCACCTTATTGAGAGTTTTTCTTTATCATAAATGAATGTTGAATTTGTCAAATGCTTTTTCTTCATCTATTGAGATTATCATATGATTTTTCTTCATTTAGTTAATGTTGTATATCACATTGATTGATTTGTGGACATTGAACTCCTCTTGCATTTCTGAAATAAATTCCACTTGATCATGGTACATAGGTGCTTTTAATGTATTGTTGAATTCTTTTTGCTAATATGGTAGACTCTCTGTTAACTGGAACTCAAGCAACTGGCATTGCTTGAGAGTGGCTGCTGGTTGCTTGAGTTCTAGTTAACAAACAGTCTATTTAGATTTATCTGGCATTTACCAATCCCCCTAAGTGCCAGTTAACTGAGAGTATACCATATTTTGTTCAGAATTTTTGTTTCTATGTTCACTGGGGATATTGGCTTATTATTTGCATGTGTGTGTGTTGTGTCCTTGTCTAGTCTTGAAATTAAGGTAATGCTGGTCTTATAGAATGAGTTTGGAAGCATTCCCTCCCCTTCTAATTTTTTGAAGAATTTGGTGGAAGTCACCAATGAAGCTGTCTGATCCTGGACTTTTGTTTATTGGGAGGCTTTTAGTTAGTCATTCAATCTCCATACTAGTAATGGTCTATTCAGATTTTCTATTTCTTTATGATTCAGTTTTAGAAAATTGTATGTTTCTGGGAATTTATCTATTATTTTTAAGGTATTCAATTTGTTGGTGTGTAATTGTCCATAGTAGTTTCTTAGAGTCTTTCATATTTTTGTGGTATCAGTTATACCTTCTTTTTCATTTTTTGTTTTACTTATTGTATTCTTTAGCTCTGTGGGTTCTGTTTGGTGATTTCTTATATTTTCTATTTCTTTGTTGCTGTTCTCACTGTGTCCGTCCATTCTTCTGAGTTTGGTGAGAATTTTTATTATCATTACTTTGATGTCTTTATGAGACTGATTACTTATCTCCCTTTCATTTAAGGTATTTTTCTGAGGTTTTTGTCTTTTTCTTTTGTTTGGTACATGTTCTTTTGTTTACTTATTCTGTTTCATCCTCTGTGTTTGTTTTTATATATTAGGAAAATAGCCACCCTTCCCAGTCTTGAAGGAGTGACCTTGTATAGGAGATGCACCATATTATTCAAGCTAGCCCTAGCTCTTGTTGTCACTTGAACCTTTATGATAGTCTAAGTAGCTTGATTTATTCTTTTTTAAAAATATTTTTTAATTTTTAATTACAGTTGATATATTAGTTTCAGCTGTACAACATGGTAATTAGACATTTATATATCTTATGAAATGACTACCCCAATGGGTCTAGTACCCACCTGATACCATACATGGTTATTATAATATTATTGACTACATTTGCTGTGCTGTACTTTATATCCTTGTGCTGTACTTGTTACTGCATAATCTCACATATATGTGAAATCTAAATAATCAAATCTCATAGGAACAAAGAATAGATTGATCATCGCCAGGGACTGGTCAGTGGGGTAAGTGAGAAGATGTTTGTTGGTCAAACAGTAAAAACTTCCAGTTATAAGATGAATAAGTTCTGAGGGTCTACTATACAGCATAGTGACTATAATTAACAATACTCTATTGTATACTTGAAAGATACTAAGAGAGTAAATCTTAAATGGTCTACACACACACACACACATACACACACACACACAAAGGTAACTATATGAAGAGATAAATGTGTTAACTAAGAAAATTATGGTAATTATTTCTCAATATTATATGTATATCAAATCATCCAATTGTATACTATAAACTTATATAATGTTTTATATCAATTATATTTCAAAGCAGGGGGTAAAAATCTATCCACTAGAGCCTAGGGTTTTTGTGAGGTCTGTTTTACTTTTTGAGTGTGTGAATGGGTAGGTTGAGGGAGGGAGAGCGTGTCCTTTGTAGAAGGTGGAAAGATATAGAAGGACTAGGGTTTTTTTTAATGGCATTAAAGTATTTGTCACTAACTTGTGACTTTAAGGATGGTAGGAAGTTCTTGAGAATTTCTGATACGTCTTACTTTTTTCACCTGATGAAAAAAGTATATTTATGATCTCTTCATTGCCTAACTAAATTTCATAGCTTTGCCTCCCTGTGCTACTCCGGCAGGCCATCTGTCCATCCATCCATCCATCTATCCATCCATCCATCTATCCATCCATCCATCCATCCATCTGTCCTTCCATCCATGTTTATGAACTGCCCTTTAAGTACCAAACACTCTGTAATGCAAATAAGGCCTCTATTTTTAATTGAGCTTAGATTTTGCTCTGATTGTACTCCTTGTGTTCATATAGGAAAATTAAGGAAAATACTATCCAAAGACAGTAATTGTGGCAATTTTAAATTGTAGTAAGTGTGCTGAGAAAGAGGCCTATTTAATCTGAAAAGTGTTGGCAATAGATATAAACATGTGTTAGTTGGTTTAATAATCACATTATTTTTCTGCACCATATTTTATCACTTCTAATAGCAGTGTCAGTTCAATTTTAGATGCAAGATATGGATAAGAAACACATTCCTTTAAATATTCAAAAGGATATAAGATTGCTTTAGCTGTGAGCTTTGTGTTAAAAATAAAAGGAACCATGCAGACAAACCTTACTCTGAAACTTTAATAAACAAGGATATTTTGTTTGCCAGACTGTCACTCTTCTGTTAATAAGTACATGAAGTATTATGGGGCAAATATTCGTGTTCATTTACAAATATCATCAGGACTTCATGTAACTGACAAATGACTGCATGATACTTAGAGAAATGTTATAAAGGTATTATGTCTGTTTTAAAAAATGTCTTTACTATTTCTCTTTATGCTCCCCAAAATGCAACAACATCTCTTTGCTACTGAGCTACATTTATAGCTATACGGTGAATACGTGACTTTTATTTTGGAGTAAATCCAATGCAAATATCCACATAAATGCAACACATGCAAAGGTCAGAAGGTCCAAAGTGTGGTTCCCACAGCAACGGACCTTTGTTTCTCTGGAGCATGGCAGTATTTGCTTTTCCTTTGTATTAGCAAAACTTTTCCATACAATGATGTATTGTATGGAAAAGTTGTTACAGGGAATTTTATTTAGGAATGTCTTATTTCCATTAGAAAAACTTCAATTTTGACATTATAGAAGTTTAGAAGCTATTTTGTACTTCCTATATTCTTGAAAAGTAAAGACAACCATGGAAAGTAAAAGTGAACACTTCTTGTTTTACTAAACAACTATCTAACAATAATTCATTTAGTTATCAAAACACTGTAAGACAAGCAATGAATTTGATTATGTTTATATTTGTTTATTTGAGTATATAATAGCTGGGTAATTTTGAACAAACTAAAATGTAGGAACAATACTTCATTATAAGGGAGATTTTTTTGTGCACATGTTTATAATTGAAGTCATTTATAAAATTTGAGATGAACACAAACTACACCCATATGTGCTATCTTCTATTGCTAGGTTGAAATGGAAGAATTGTTTCCACTACTGTCAAAAGTCAGCACATCCATCATGGTTTGTATCGCACTTCCTCTCGAGGGCTTTGGACCTCCCATTTCCCCTATCATTCCTGAATCAGCCACTTCTCCCACTCCACCAGATCATTCTCATCAACAAATGAGGGCTGTCTGGAAACGTACCCAGCCACATAATCTGAAAAATAGAGGCATTTGTGGCTGGATTTGTTCCAGACAGCTCTCATAGCTCTCATACACACAACTTCTTACGTATCTCTTCCACCTCTGTCCCTCTATAGTTATCACTCTATTTTCTATATTCACTGTCTCTACTTCTTCATCTGTTTATTCTAATCCAGTGAGTCTTCTGTTCCTTTACTTCACTGTAACTACTGTTTTAAAGATCACCAAGGCTGCTTCCATGCCACCAAATGTTATGGTTACTTCTTGAGCTCATCTTATTCAATCCCTAAGTGGCAGTGAAAAATTTCATCTCCATTGAGCATCTCTTTCTTCTTGGGATACCTTTTTTCTTTCAGTCCTGTGACACCACACTCTCCTCACTGGCCCCTCCTTCTGAGGATCCTTATGAACACTTCCTAAACCCTTCTTCCTCTGATTCACCTTGAAAGTTTGGAGTACATCAGGTCTTAGTGTTTCCCATTTACAATCTTAACCTGACTCAGGCTGCCAAATTTAGAAAATAAAAACAGGATGTACAGTTAAATTTGAATATCAGATAGCTTTTTCTTTGGTGTAAGTATGTTTCATATAATACACATACATATACACATACCTATTGATCTATGTGTCATGTGTCTGCTGTTTATCTATCATCTATCATCTCATAAACTATTGAGACATACTTTAGTATACTCCTGTGTTCCATACATATTTGGGACATACTTACACTAAAAAGTTATTCATGGTATCTAATTTAAATTTAGCTAGTGTCCTTTATTCATCTGTAACCCTTTGAAAGGTAAGCTTATTTACTTTCTTGCTATTAAATACTATCTGTGTGTCCCCAAATTTACCTCTCCCTAAGCTCTAGTTTTGTGCTCCCAAAGTATCCAAGTATTATCTTATATATCTGCCTCCTTAAACTTAATATGTCCAAAAATAATTATTGATTTTTACTCCCTTTTCATCTTACTAATGACACCAATGTTCTTTTTACTATCCTCTCATTAAATCTTTGGACAATTCTCAAGGTTCATATATTCAAAACATATCACAAGTATGTGTACTCTTCTTTATCTCCACTGATACCTTCAGGTCACACCATCATGATATCTTGCCTGAACTGTGACCCCAGCTTCCCAACATTTCCTCTTGCTTCTACTACATCAATTCCCCATAACTCTTTATCCATGCAAGAATGCTTTATAAAGAGGCCTTTCAGTAAAGTCAGGCAGATAATGTCATTTGCCCTGGTGTTCCAAAGCTCCCTCTACTTCCACTTTTCAATGGTTTTTCAGTGCATTTTGAATCAACCCCAAATCCTTACTGTAGCCAACAAGGACTCTGAGATCTGACTCTATCACTTTTCTGACTCATGCTTACCTACTCTAGCCACACTGCCTCCTCTCTATTTCACTATATCTATACCTTTATTTGTTTTTTATTTTACCCAGGATATATTTTCTTTTTTTTTTTAGCTCATTGCTTGTTTCTTTCGACTAACACCTTCCTCACCATCCTATCAAATGCTGCTTTATAATTCCCATCCCTCCATCACTATCTATCACATGACTTCCTTTTAATAACAATACTGATAAATACTTGAAATTATCACATGAGTCTTTTAAGTTATTTATTTTTTTTCTCTCCTGGAACATAAATTCCATGAGGAGAGTGATTTTGCTTCTTTTTAAATTATCTACAGCTCTAAGAATAGGACACAGTAGGTACTCAATAAATATTTGTTGACATTTGAATTAGTGGTTTTCTAAAATAGATTTGAGCTGTGATATGTCATGAAATTTCCGGCATATTACCCTTCCTTGGTTTTGAAGATAGGTATAGAATGAAAACATTTCCAATGCTTTCTTTCCCCACTGGCACTTATGCTGTGATGTTGAGTTAGAAATGTTGGTGAGAAAACAGCAATCAGCATCAATGAAAACACTGAAATGGTTTCATCTGCTGGTATGAGCTAGCTCTTTCCCTGGGGAGACACCTGACATATTAGAGCCAGTCAGGATCCTGCAATAGACTGTCTTTCAAAGTCAAATTTCAGCCTGTCAAAAGGTGGAGAAAATGATTTGTGACCTGAAGAGATGGTAGATTAATATTTCTGAAACACTGTGCAGTAAACCCCCTGCAGCTACTCATTCATTTCTCTATTAAGACCGCCCTCCCTCTGATATGGGAAATGGTTTGCAGGAAACAGCATCTTTGCTTTGTATGTAGACATTTCCCCTGCTCTGGGATGGGGTTTCCCAGTGAGGTGTAACATTCATTAGTCCCTTTGGACAATGCAGTTGTTGAAACAGACTTGTGTCTTTATCTAGCAGCTGCATTTTAGAGTCAGAATGCACTGGATGTCTGGGGGAAGCTGTGATGTATGAAGCAGAAAGAAGATTGATTTTCCACAAGGTACCTTGCACCTGGAGTAATGAGAGTAGCAAATTACTTTCTCACTGAGCAAACATGACAGGAATGTCATAGAGCAAATTTATATTTATGCAAACACACTGGGGTCATGTAGGTGGGAATTCCACAAAGTGACCTTATCTCTGGAAGACATCTCTCAATATCACCACCTTGTACTGAGAAGGCTATGTTCAGCAAAAGCTGCTTAAAAAACAAATACTTCTAATGAATAATGTAATGTTCACGGTACAGTAAGAAATAGGATAAATTGTGGTGCCATTTTAAAATGAGAGTCTTCAACTCAAACGCTATTTCTGGTGTTCATCTTGGATTTTGTGGCAGTTGAACATAAAATATCTACTTTAATAGAGTAAAAGAAATGGAGTGATTTATCCTAGTCATTGTAGGCCTTTAGAACCTCTCATCTGGTAATGGGGAAAAAAAAATCAGTGGTTGATGGGGAAGCAGATAATTTTTCTGTGTTTAAGCAGTTTCTTGCATTGACAACATGCAAGCTTCTCAGAACATTTGGGCAGACAAAAGAATTTTAAATTTTGAAGTGACAGAAGGAAATGGTGGTAATATTTGTTTAAAATGTTTCAAGATTTCCAACTTAACAATTTATACAATTCACTGTAAAAAGTATTGCTGATGCTTTTAGTTGTAAGCTATTAAAAAATTGAAATGATAATTTTGTTTTGTTAATGAGTTTTAAAAGTCTGCTGATTTTTAGCAAGTAGTTCTGAATTTAGAATAATTTGTTAATCTTTCTTGTTTATTTTTTGAGACCCTGGTTTGTGCCTAGCCTTATGTTAAATGTAAGGTCTGAGGAGATAAAGGAATTGCCCAGATTCTGAAGTAGCTCATTTATAGTAACCCAGATTGCAATGTACAATAAATCCAGAGAAAATGAACCTTGTTAAGCCTAGTTGTAGGGAGTGTGCCCTGGTGAACAAGGCCGAACACCACATTCTAGGGCATTATTTATCTGCTGCTTTTGCCTCCTCTGGTTCCCAGAATACTGATTAGAATACACACTGGGGTCCAGTTAGTCCTTCTAGATAGTCATAAACAACAAATGGTGACATCCTTGAACTTCATAACTGTGGAAAAACAGAATGTGTATATGTTTTCTGTGTGTCATGCACCATCCTAAATGTTTCATTTGTGGTAGCTAATTTAATAATTATGCTACTTCTGTTAGGTAGGTTCCAGCATTAGTTCCACTTTGCAGAGAAGGAAATGACTGGAGAGTGAGATGAAATAACTTGGCCAAGGTCACACAGGTAGTGAGCAGTGAAGGCTGATCTGCTGTACAGCCTCCAATGACTCCAGGGGTGTTTAACTCCCAGTGGGGACAGGGAAAATCAGAGGAGCTCTGCTAGAAAATAACTGAATGTACATTTGAGATAAGAAATACTCTCTAAAATTTGGTATGTAACTAAGTAAGATGTGTTCATGTACAACAACAAATGGTATAGAGTGGAATTTGGGTATTCATCTCTAGGACCCAGTCACTAAGAATATGGTAACACCTACACCTTAGTCGATTCTGAAATTCCCTTCTTTTGATACTTCTTTGCATCCCCATGATTCTTGCCTCGTACCAATGTGTGTTGGATTGTTGCATTCTTGCTTGGGGCCCCTCATTTTTATACTAAGTGTCTTTTTATCCATTTGATCTTTTAAAGTTCAGTCTCTCATTGAATTTTTAAGAAAGATTGCATTTCTTAAAAGCTTTGCAAAATGAGTAGTTGTTATGCTTACTTTGCTTGCTTTCTCTGTTGGTAGGAGGATGTGGCTATGATTGCTTCCTTCTGATCTGAGTGATCTTTTCCACATGGTGTGTTCTTCTTCAGGCTGCATTAAGATTTGAATTTACTTTCTGTAGGAAGAGTCCTGATTGAGACCAGAACTAATAACAAACTGCCCATTAACAGAAGTATGAACTGCTGAGAGATATTTTGGTTTCATCATTTCATCTTCCTATTGTGTGAGCTACACTAATAATAGGAATTTGCTAACCATGAACTGTTTTCTATATGTCACACACCTTCCTAAGTGCTTTATATGTCTTAACTAATTTAATAATAAGGCTAACCGTATTAAGTAGGAAACATTTTTTTTCTGCATTTAACAGATAAAGGAAGTTTACACAGGTAATAACCTGTCAGGGCAGACCTAGTGCTGTAAACCTCCCTGAGAACCAGTTACTCATATATTAGAGGCAGATTCAGCTTGTTCTGGGGAAAGTCAGAGCAATCTTTCTGGAAGAGTTAACAGCTGATTTCAACATAACACAGATTTTTCTATTGGATCTTCTCTAAGACTCTTCTAATTATTTGTCAGATATGGTAGCCTATATCTAATTATTGAGCACTTATTATAAATAAGACCCTACTGTTAGCACGTGATACGTTTAATAATTATTATAGCTCTTTGAGAAAGGATTCATTTTACCCTGTTTCATAGTTGGAGAAATTGAGGCACTTGTTAATTTTGTCCAATGGCCTAAAGTTGGTAAGTGTCAAAGCTAGGGTTTGAATGCAGGAAGTCTGGCTCCTGAGTTCCGTATCCACTATTCAGTATTGTTATTACACTGTCAATGTCAAGGAAGGTGGCCATAACTATAGCTGAGTAATGCCCAACAACATGCCAATTCATGCCCATACTATTTTATCTTTTGATATTTTAGATACCAGCAAGATCTAACAATATAAAACAATAAAAATCAAGAACTAACCTTCTTTGTGTACATTTCTTTTAGTTAGACTATAAGCCCTGAGTGATCAATACCAGTAAGTTGACACAGATAGGGACACTTTGGACCCAGAACTCAACTATGCCATTATGAGGGTCTGATAATGAGATCAGGTCCAGCTTGGGTCCTGAGGGGAGGTCCATACTGATAGGTGTGGAATGGTCTTTAGGCAATAAGGCAAGAATGAAATAGGCCAGAGAATTCTTATGGAGGACAGGAGAAGTGTAAGGGAGCCATTAGTGTCAGGGAAGACCGTCAGGAGGTAGTAAAATTTAGGGCTGAATTTCAGGTACAGCATTCCAGGTGTGTGTTGGGGGGAGTGGGCATCAAGAGCAAAGTGAAGTATTTTACAGCTGCCTGGAGAAATGGTGGAAGCTCAGGCTCCAGAACTGGGGCACCACAGCAGAGCCAGATTGACAAATGTGATGTGAGACCCATAGTATTGGGTCAGGTCTCCTTAAAGTTTTATTCCAACTGCCACTATGGAAAAAAGTTTGGAGGTTCCTCAAAAAATTATATGTAACTGCCTTAATGACTCAGCAGTTTCACTTCTAGGTATTATTTATCCAGAGAAATCCAAGACACTAATTCGAAAAGATATATGCACCTCTTTGTTCACTGCAGCACTATTTACAATATCCATGAGATGGAAGCGATATAAGTGCCTATCAACAGATGACTGGATAAAGGACATGTGGTACATATATACAATGAAATTTTACTCAGTCATAAAAAAATAAAATCTTACTATTTGCGACAACATGAATGGATCTAGAGGGTATTATGCTAAATGAAATAAAGTCAGACAGAGAAAGACAAATACCATATGGTCTCACTTACATGTGGAATCTAAAGAACAAAATAAACAAAACAGTAACAGACACATGCATGCAAAAAACACACTGATGATTGCCAGATGGAAGGAGATTGGAGGGAATGGGTGAAAGAGGTGAAGGAATTAAGAAGTACAAATTGGTTGTTACAAAATAATGAAATACCACATAGGGAATAGAGTCAATAATGTACTATGTGTAGTCCTGGGTGGGTATTAGACGAACTAGGGAAAATCACTTCGTAAATTATATAAATGTCTAATCACTATGCTGTTCACCTGAAACTAATATAAAATAATATTGAATGTTAACTCTAATTGCAAAATAAAATAAAATAAATATTAAAAAAATGAATGGGTAATGGGAAACCTGAAAAAAAAGATAGCTATTTGGAATGGCATTACCCCAGGCTAAACTTGGAGTAAGCAGCCACATTTTCCTTAAGTTTGTCTGATAGCAAGTTGTCTCTGCTGATTGTTTAATAATTACTGTGTACCAATGACACATGTAGAGTAAATAGTACTTTGATTATGCAATTTCAGGCTAAGTGTCTTTCTGAATTTAATTAAAATATGTTGTTATATTATTTTCTTTATATAAATTAATGGAAAACAAGCAATACAGTATAAAAACTTATTTAAAATAAATTTTTTAACTAGAAAATGAATTATGTTGATTACTATGTTATTGTCAAAATTTAAATTGAGAATTTACAACTTTAATTAGAATTTAGGCTCCATGTGTATAGGGATCTTGCCTGTCATTTTTACAGCTGTATCACCAGCATTTAGAATAACAGTAGCTATTTGTTGAATGATCAGTGAAAATGTAGATTTCATTGGCTGTTGAACTTTTGACTCTTTACGTAATATTTTATAAGGATTAAAACTTGTAAGACACTATCATGTTGTATCTCTTTTGATCTGTACAACAACCCTATGAGATATTTAAGGAAAATATTATTAACTTCCTTTTATAAAAGAATCAGTTGAGGCTCAAGGAGATTAAATGACCCCAGGAATCATCTACCTAAACAGTAGCAAGTGACCAAGACTTGAATTCAAGTATTCTTACTGCAAATGCATCATTCTTTCTGTGTTTTCATGTAGTCGGTAGAGGGTGTAAACAAAGAATAGAATATTGGCCAGGGCAACCACGTTAGATACCTTTTTAAGGCTAGGAAGTTATATATAATAAAGTGAAATAACTTTGGTATCTGAAATATAGTACCACCAAGGAAACAATGTTACTGAGTTTAGTGAAAGAGTGAATTTGAAGCAATTCTGAATGCGTCCTTTGAGAAAAGCTCAGTATAGACATTTTATTCTCATATACTTCCTTTGCTCCTTATTTTCCTGCAGGTCTGAACCACAGCTATTTAAGGCTTCAGATTTTTATCAAAGTGTTCTAAATATCCTTTTGCACACTGTAGTTTTTGTTCCTACCAGTTGAGAAGAACCAGTTGATTTCTTTGGTATTTTTATATCTCGGGCTTTACTGTTTTTCTCCAGTGTTTTTCACTGATGCCCAAATGCAGATGCTGTAATTGCTGCTTCTGGCTCAAGACATCTGCTTTTCAGTAGATCCTTTCCTTTTTTGCATTGCCATTTATAATCTTTATGTGTTATTGGTAACCTAGAGCATCAGAGCTTGTCCTTGCAAGAGCAAATACTCTGTTTTTAGTCTCTGGATTCTCCCATGGAAGATAAACTTAGTTTTAAATTTTATTCATATACTAAACATCTTCAAATCTAAGGATCTTAAAATACAGTTATTTGATCCAAAAGCACTCATTTGAAGCCCTTAAGTCTAGGCATAACTTTCAATGGGGGTTAAAAAGAAGTACAAGGGAGATAACTAATTTGTTTAAGGTAATTTTTGTCTTTATATGCTCACTTTCTGCTTTGTTTTTTTCTGATCCAGTCAAACAACATTTACACAGCCTATGGCTAGAAAGCACTGTCTCTTCTAAAACCTACTCAGAAAAATAATGCCTTAGATCAGGCCACACACTGTCTGCCCACAAGGCTGTGTTTGGCATGCATAATGTTCTTAGAATGGAATTAATTACAAACATTTAAAAATGGAGAGATTTCAGATATGAATCTAGATTTTTGGTTTTATGAGAAATGGGAGAGTGTGGCAAAACAGCTCACCTTTCCATTTATTATCAATGGGCTGGAGGCCAATGGTTCTGGAGGGTAAAATTGAGTCCTGGATTCACTTACCTCACTATTCCTACTGGTCCCATCAGATATCTATGAACAGCTACTAGGATCTTCTCTCTTTTTCTTCTTCTTGCCTTCTCTCTGTTCTTCTAGTGTTATATTGACTGGTAGTTAGCTAAATTTATTTTCAGAAATGTATAATTTGCCTCTTTTTAAGCACTTCTAAAAAGTCCAGGGTCAGGGTATCATTTTTTTTTATAAGCACAGAAAAAATACTGTAGGAATTATTTTAAAGCATTCTATTTTAAAGTATGGAAAATATGACCTTAGCATCATTGTTTTCATTATCAAAATTTTAATGAAAAAAATTTTGAACCTAGAATTTTGAAGCTAGAAGATCTGGTATTGAGTTCTGGATTTGCCACTTACTAACTGACTTTGAACAAGTCACTTAACTTCTCTGAGTTTGTCTTTGCAAGGGGGATGGTTATGTCTGCCAGGCTTATAGTCATGTGCATCAAATGTGAACATGGGTGTGAAAGTTCTTAGTATGCCATATGGCACTATGCAATGGTAAGGTATTTTATGGAGAAACAGACCTAGAGCATCTGGTTTCTCAGGGAGCTGGAACCTGGTTACAGAGAAAGGATTCACACATAAGATAAATGATACTTGAAAGTATCCTTTTGCTTGCAAAAGATAGAGGCATTAAATGTTATCAGGCATTAGAAAAAAAATGCCTGATTATGCACTCAAAATTAAACTCAAATTAAAAAAGAGACATATATAGTATTTCTTCCATTTACTAATTTATTTATTCAACAAATATGTATGCCGCATTACTCTGCAACAAAAACACATACTAAGTGCTGGAGCTAAAGTATTGAAATAGGAAGCCTAGGCTCTTGCTCTTACAGTATTTGTATTCTAGTAGAGGAAGAGAGGCATAATAAACAAGTAAACAAATAGATCATATGATTTCAAATAATGTTAAGTTCCATGAAGACAGTAAATGTAGGTTATATGGCAGAGGGGATGAGCAGAGCTGGTTCCATTATGACTCTTGTCATGTTACCATTTTTTCTTGACTTTCTTTTGTAATAAAATACACATAACATAAAATTTATCATCTTAATAATTTTAAGTGTTTCGGTGAAATTAAGTACATTTATAGTATTGTGTAATACAACCACTTTTCATTGCCAGAACTTTTTCATCATCCCAAACAGAAACTCTATACTCATTAAACAGTAACTCTCCATTTCTTTCTTTCCTCAGCTCCCAGTAATCTCCATTCTACTTTCTGTCTCCATGAATTTGCCTATTCTGAATATCTCATAAGTGGAATAATATTTTTACTTTAGTATCTGGCTTATTCCACTGAATATGTTTACAAGGTTCTACCATGTTGTAACATGTATCAGAATTTCATTCTTTTTTAAGACTGAATAATGTTACACTGGATATACACACCATGGAGTTTATCTACTCACAACATTACCTTTTTATGTAATTTGGTAATAAGTCTAATTTGCAGACAACTTTACAAAGCACCTTAATAGCCATTGTGCATGAAGAGGAGTGTTAAGTCAGGGATTATTGGTTAAATTGTCACAAAACTGTGGTACTATCTAAAACGATTGTTTTGTGTAATATTTTAGCTGATGTATCTTTAATTTTTGTTATGAACAGTGAAGTAAGAATATGTCAATTGGGAAGAAATAAAGTCAGTAGTTTTTCAGTTTATATGAAATGACAGTTACTATAGTTTGAATCAGTCCTACCTACTCCCCTAATATAGTACTGTTCTTTTCTGAGAGTGTTTTTGGATCATTTTTCTAAAATAGATTCAGGTAATAGGCTTCTACCACCACCTTGGGGCATAATTTCACAATCTAATAAATTTTACCATTGGGAAATTTCTTAAGATTGCATAGTTAACCACTTGGGCACTGCTTTGCATACTTCTGGGAAACACCTGCTCTATGACTGAGGAAACCAAACTCATTCGTAAGAAAAATATTAGGAGCGGAAAGAAACAGTAGATGGCAAAATGAAGGTAGAGGTAGTGTATACAGCAGGTCCTGAAATACCTTTAATTCAATGTCATTTCTTTATATCATTAACGTGAAGCTCTAGGAACTTACCTCTCATTTGTATCAATTAACCTAGGGTAAAATTGGTTTTGTTATACCTATTGATGATGTTATGTGAGGATCTACTGTATTAGGTGATTGGTATTATTCAAGATAGGAAGTCCCAGATGTTACAAAGAAATTTTTTAAAAGTGAAATTTAAAAAGAAGCTGAAATTTTGTTGCAAAGGAACAAGCTGACAGTAATATATTACAGAGCTTACCGTAGACTGAGGTTTATAGCTCGTAGTGGTTGCTGCTTTGACTCCTCTGTTAAAGCAATTGAACTCTCAGTTGCTTAAGGTATTAACTGAAACCTAAGTATGGCACTTGGCTATGTTAAAAGGTGATAGCGTCCTACTCTTGCTCAAGAGGAGCTCATTGTATGTGAAGTTATGTACAAATATCAAATACATGCAAAGAGTGTGTGTAAAATATAGTGATAAAAATGCATGTGTCTCAGGATTACTGTCTCTTTCATTGTGCATTGTGAAGTTACTGTCCTTGGAGTTTAATGCCGGCATGCAGGGTCGTCCAAACATCTTACTTAATCTATTATTTTTTAGAGTAGAGTGCAGACTCTACTGAACTTGATTAAGCCGGCTCTGTTTGAACCTGTTTTTATTGGTTTTTTGGTATGCCTTTCAACACGTAGCTGTCATTGTCTTCTTCATGGTTTGTTTGCTTTCATAATTTTTGATGATAAGGTTGAAATGTTTTCATGTTGGTGTCTTTGGGGGGATGGTAACATATGAGATACACAACTTTAGCCTTTCAGTTAACTTACCTCTGAGAAGGTCCTGTGTTGAGGGGAAGTCTGTGTTGCAGTGGTTTATTGGTAAAGGTGTATTTCTCTCCTGAATCTATGCTGTTAACTAGTTAGTGTGTGACGGCATACTGGCTGACTGAATTCACAGGGACAAGAACCCCTCATACCTGTAGCTGTATAGCCACAGTGAGAATATGTGTCCTTCTTGGACCACAAACTTTATCCTAACAAAGAACACTTAAATATTAATTTTTTATCATCCTTACTTATTCTTTTGCTCCTTTGCTAGCATGAAGGAGAAGGAACTAGAATGGAGTGAGTTTATTCTATTGCATTTTTCACCAGGGGCACAAGCACATCAGAGTAAAAGGAATAACAGTACTTAACTAGCCCCAGTGGTAATAGAGTGGACAAACACTTAGAACTGATTTCATGACCATAAACTATTTGCTTTAATAACTATAAAAGTTTTATTTAAAAATGAGGGAATATTTTGTTATAAACCCTGTATGGGTAACTTAGATGTCATATACAGAGGTAGCACTGTTTTTGCCATAATAATCACAAAATTAAATGCTAGGGTTGTGATTTAGTCACCTGTAAAAGGGTACATAGAATTGAAAGTTTTCTCTTATTCTATTTAGTGATACTTCATCCAGTGGTTGTAAAATGTAGCCATTTCTACATCATTCCAGAGTGTTTGCTTTGTGGGTTGTTGACCTATTTTCTGCCTCCTACCACCTATTTCTAGCATATTGTAACATAACATCATTGCTGTAAGAAGCTGGGAGGAGGTGAATCCAAATTTTTCTAGTTGTTGACATTTTTGTCTGAAAATTTTTTGGAAAAGAGATAGACTATGAAATGAGGTTTTGTGTTGTCTAATTTTCAATTATCAACCCCTTTCTTTATAAACACAATCAATGTGCCTTCATGTGGTGGTATACATACAATTTTTATTAAATTGTATAAGCTAGGTTTAGTTCCAATTAAATAGCTTTATTGCATTTAAAATTTTAACTCAGTTACATTCAAATTTGCTTATGGATTATTGTTTGACATCATTATTGTTTGTTACAGAGGGTTGGGTAGGTAAGAAATTTCACTTTGATCATACCACATAATCACACTGCCTTTTGTTTATAATTTTCTTTGGGAAGAATAGATTTGGATTCTGGAAGAGATAGTTTATAATTTTTTTTTTTTTTGCTTTTTGGTATGTGGGTAGCTCCCTGGCTGGGAATCGAACCCAGGCTACAGTGCTGACAGCGCCAGCACCGAAGCCTTAAGCCACTACACCATCAGGGAACTCCTATAATTTTTTTTTTTTTAACAATTTTTTTTTTTTTTTTTTTGCTTTTTGGTATGTGGGTAGTTCCCTGACTGGGAATCGAACCCAGGCCGCAGCGCTGACAGCGCCAGAGCCGAAGCCTTAAGCCACTACACCATCAGGGAACTCCCTCCTATAATTTTTTTAAAAACCAATAAATGGTAAGGCTAGGGGCACTGAACATAATACAGAAATACAGAGAAAGAATGTAGTTGAAAGTTAATATTGTGAAGTGCAAAGAGATATGAAATCTAAATCTACCCTCAGACTACAGCTAGTAGGAAAGGAATAAAATGACTCAATGTGGCATGTAAGAATGAAGAACATGTGGCTAATATTGTCATCTTGATGCCTTGTGGTATTTAAAAGATAAATATAGAGAAGAGTCAACTGGTTATTTCTTATTGAAGAAGGAAGTTAATTACAGAAGAATTTTAAATGACTACTGTGTCATAGTTAGCATTTATATATTCCTTACTATGAGTCAGGATCTGTGCTAGGACTTCACATAAATAAATTCATTTATCATTCCCAACAGCCCTTTGAAGCATGTATTGTTATTACCCACATATTATGGAAGAGGGAACTAAGGCTTTGCAAAATTAAATAGCATGTCTCTAACAGCTAGTACACAGTGAAGTATTGACATCCAAAGTCTGACTTCAAACCTCATGCTCTTAATTGCCATGTGAGACTAAATTTGCTACATTTCAAATCAGAATATACAATTCAGGGTCTTCAAAGTTAGCCAACATAACTACAGACAAATTGAAGGAGTAGTTTTTAAGCAGCTCTCCTTTGGTCTGTATGCAGAAGATAGCCAACCAATAAAGAAATGATGATTTCATTATTTTAGTCTCTACTATTTTCTATGAAATTCTAAGCTTGTTTTTCTTTAGACAACCATAGAAGTCAATGTTAGTTTCTTACTTATAATAATAGAGTTGAAAGCCAGAGTAGAGTTGGTAGATTTGGCAACTAAAATTATAGAACACTCAGTTAAATGTGAATTTCAGAGAAATCTGAGGGATTAATTTAAAAAAACATATCAGGAACTTCTACAATGTAACAGCAAAGAAAAGAAAAAAAAAGATTAAAAAATTATCAGAGGACCTGAATGGACATCTTTCCATACAAGTGGCCAATGGGTATGTGAAAAGATGTGCGGTATCCCTAATCATCAGGGGAATGCAAATCAAAGTCTCAATGCGATAATCACTTCACATGTCTCAGGATGGTTATTCTCAAAAAAAAAAAGATGAGAGTTAGAAGTGAAGGGAACCCTTATACACTATTGATGGGCATATAAAATAGTAGCCACTATGAAAAACAGTATGGCGGTTCCTCCAAAAATTAAAAATAGAACTACCATGTGATCCAGCAGTTTCATTCTGGGGTATATATTAGACTCAAAGAGATATTTGCACTCCCATGTTAATTGCAGGATTACTCACAACAACCAAGATATGAAAGCCACCTAAGTGCCCATCAATAGATGAATAAATAAAGAAAATTTAGTCCATACATATAATGGAATATTATTCAGTCTTAAGAAAGAAGGGAATCCTGCCATTTGTGATAACATGGATGAACCTGGAAGATACTATGTGAAGTGAAGTAAGTCAGTCACAGAAGGACAAATACTGAATCATTCCATTTATATAAGGTCTCTAAGATAGACTTACAGCAGCAGAAAATAGAATGGTGGTTGCCAGGTGGATAGGGGGAGGAAGAAATGGGGAGTTATTCAATGGGTATAAAGTTAGTTATGAAAGATGAGTAAATTCTACAGATCAGCTGTACAACATGGTACATATAGTTAACAATATGGTATGTACTTCAAATGTTATTAAGAGGGTAGATCTCATGTTAAATGTTTTTTTTTTTTTTTGCTTTTTGGTATGTGGGTAGCTCCCTGACTGGGAATCGAACCCAGGCTGCAGTGCCCACAGCACCAGCGCTGAAGCCTTAAGCCACTACACCACCAGGGAACTCCTTCATGTTAAATGTTGTTCACACACACAGACACACACACACACACACACACAGAGCAAAGGGACACAAGCAAACTTTGGGAGGTGATTTATATGTATATACCTTGATTATGGTGATGGTATCATGGGTTTTTGCATGTCCTAATGAATCAAATTGTATATATTAAATATGCACAGTATTTCTGCATATTAATTATATCTCAATAAGCCTATAAAAATGGTAAATCCCAATTTAAGTTGGCATCCTGTATTTTACCTGATAACTTTATATAAGGTCATCACTTGTTCTGTGGTAATTCCATTACAACTAATCTTAATAGACTCACATCTAGTACACACTGGCATTTAACTCTGCAAGTTTCAACTCACATTTTTCCAGACCATGCAGTGTGTACAAATGGTGAAAGTTGCACCACTTAAAAGACTGATCATTTTATTGTCCATATGGCACAGTAATATACAATAATAGTTACTTTATCCAGGAATATGTCAATGAGGTGATTTCTTTTGATAATTTTCTAGATAATGAAAAGCTAGAACTTCTGTTAGCCTTTTTTAGTGTACAGTTGTCTAAAATGCACTGTGTAATTTTGGGACCCATTACAGAGTATGCAGAGCACTGTTTAACCACTGTTGTGATGAGAACTGAGCCCAGGGACGGAAAATCGGGGTTCAAGACTCCTCTCTGCCACTTATTACTTGTCTTCAAATTATTCTTTCAGATTCTATTTGTAATCTGGAAATATTGATACATGCATAGCTTAGTTCAAAGAGTTACTATAAGGATTTAATGATATATTGAATGAGCCAGTACATTTAAAATAATAAAAACATACATAGTGATATTAATAACTTCAGTTGGCATCCTGTTTTCTATGTATCTCTGGAGGCATTTGAGGAGTATTTCTTCTTGTACTTAATAATTGTAAAATGCTGTACATTTATAGATTCTATGCCTATTGATATACAAGTATCAATATTCATTTTTCAGAGTCATTAGAAGACTCTGTTAAATCAGCCCTATTCCATTTTTAGCTTGTCACTTTATATTCTTACCTTCCAATTCTATAGACTTAGAATCAATTCCTAAAGGTAGATTAGTTTTCCACTTATGATTAAAGCACATGAGCTCTTTTATTTGTCACTCAAAGACTTTATTTCTCACTCATTTCTAGCCAGGAGGCTATGATCCAGTTATTATTAATAACATATAATAATAGCTACAGTTTAAGTATCTAGTCTATTCTGGCTTTGCGTTAAATGCTTTATATACATTTTATTTATTCCTTACAAAAATCCTACCAATGTATAATCGTTATTAATAGACCAATGTATAATCGTATTAATAGATTCCATATATGGGCGTGGAGGTTCAACTCGTTAAGTAAACTTGACAGTTCATTTAAGTATTATGTTTTGAAACCAAGATTACACTTAGATGAGTATTAATATTCCTGATTTATAAGCTCATGCTCTGAGAGAAGGATCTTTGAAGAACTAGTAGCACCTCTGATGTATCATGTCTTTCTTTGAGTTCAAACTGTCACATGGTTTTTCATTTATTACAACATCATTCCTCTCTGAGAAAATAGGTGGCATTCCCATTGTGTAGGTAGAAAAGGAGGGCAAGTGATTCCATTGTAATAATAGATATACAGCACTATGGTTTAGTTTAGCCTTAATCATTTCAGGTGTCTTTCTACTGCTCTCAAAATCTCAAATGATTGCTTTATTTGCCTTATAGCATTTTTGTCTGTTTTGGGAATCAGACCTTGGAGTTTTAAAATATTTCTGGGGAATATGTTTCATATGTTTCTGGCGAAATCATTTTAATAATAATACATTTCTATTTCTTATAGTATGTAGGTGGCAAAGGCATTTGTACAAAGTCAACACTTTGGCTATACATTGCTTAGGCATAAAGCAAAAGTACTTCTGGGCTTTTGTACCCACCCAGATTGCGGTATTGCAAAGAAATGAAAGGAAGTATAAAATCTGGGTGAAGAAAACAGGCAATTTTGATTTCTAAATGAGGCTTGTATTTGCTGCCAGGCAATCCTTAGAAACCAATGCAGCTTTCTTGGCTAAATCTCGGGGTTGACTTTTTAACAAAATGGAATGCAAAAGATAGATTTATTATGAAATACGAATGTATCAAAAAAAAAAGAATTTTAAAACAATTGCTTAAATTCAGACAGAATTGAGAAACTGATTTAAATTCTAAAGGCTTTGTTTTGAAGTTACCTAAGAACATATGAACTAATTGGACTAATTACGAGTATATGACTGTCATTTGGAAATGCAACTCGATATACTTTTGATAATTTACAAGATGGGAACTCTAGATTCTAGTTGTTCAACAAGGAAATTCTAATTCAAATCATCTATGTGGTAAGTATGGTGTGAGATATATAATGTGATAATTGTGGATATATGATATAAAATAAAAATGAAATTAATAACAATAAAAATGACTAGAATTGACCACCTCAGCTTCTGTATGATATAATACACATGTAAGATTATTGGTAGGGTTACATGATTATCTCTTAAATTTGTTACTATATTTGCTTCAGTATACAAAATACATACATACATGAGTTCCATATACTTCTTCTATCTCTACTTAATGTTTATGTCTCTAGTTATCTATCCATCTATCCATCTATCCATTCTCAAACTGATATTATTAATACTATCTACTTCAAAGATAATTGCTATTTCAGTAAATAATGTGGATATACTAAACATAATTACAGTCTATTATAAAATGCTAGTCAAGTTGGACATTGCTATTGAATAAGACCAACAATGTAGTGAAACTTGTGGTTTTAGGTGTCCTATTTAGTAGGATTATTCTAATAACCTATTGGCAAACAAAGAATTATTTTGTTTTAGAAGATACATTTGTTTCCATATAAAATATGGAAATTAAAAGTAATAAAAATGACATAGTAATTATAATAATATTATAATGATAACTTACACTTGTAGAATGTAAAAGTTTACAAAAACTTTTAATCTTCATAAGTTACCATCACTTTGGTATCTTTAACTTATTTCTTCCTTCCGAGTCTTTGCACCTTGTTAAAATCTCTCTAGCTACCACTCAACTTTTGCTTTCCTTCTCTGCATGTTTCTTGAAAGATTAATCTATACGATTTCCATTTTCTCATCTCCCACTCACTCCTCATTTCATTTTATATCACTCCACCAATATGTGCACTGTTCTTGCTATTGGCATTACTAGCTAATAAATATAACAGAAATTTAATTGTTTAAATTAGAAGAAGTAATGAAACTTCTCCATTAAAAAGGATTCATAGGAGTTCCCCGGTGGTGTAGTGGCTTAAGGCCACTGGCACTATCAATGCTGCGGCCTGAGTTCGAATCCCAGCCAGGGAACTACCCACATACAAATAAATAAATAAATAAAATTAAAAAAAAAATAAAAAGGATTCTCTGTTCTGATTATAAAACCAATACACTCATTCCTGCATTGAACATGTATGGTTTTCTATATTGTAGGCTGTTCTGTGTGCTGGAGCAGTGATTATTAGACAGAATTTTCCTATGGAAATTACATTTTAATTGGAGAAAGAAGAAAATAAACACTTAAATGTATAATAAGTACATTTGATCATCTCAGATTAGAACAAAATAAGGTACTACAGGTTATTGGGAGCAAGAGAGACTGTAAAGTTGGTGCCTTTGGACTCTGCAGGGTAGGATGGTCAGAAGATGATCATTAACAGAAGCTTACCATGCTAAGCCTGGAAGAAGTACCTTCAAGGCAGAGCTAACATTTAGCGTAAGGTCTAGATCACGCTTGGCACAAGGGACAGAGGGTATGCCAGTGCAGCTGAAGTGTAGGGAAGGAGGTGAACAAGGCTCTGAAGTGAGTCCAGAGACATCAAGAGGAGAGATAATGCTGAGCTTTTTTTCTAGAAAGAAATTTACATTCATTTCAATGAGTAGGTAAATCCTAGACTTTTAAGCAAGGGGGAAGGTGGAGTAATGTGATCTTATTTATATTTTATAAAGATCATTTGGGACCCTATGAGGCCAAAAGGAATTTGCCTTATCAATTGGAGCATTCTCCCTCAAGGGTCGGTTCCTGTAGTAGTTTTGGCTGTTGAAACCCATGCGATTGTAATTAATTAATACCAGGTTGGTCTTAATATCAGATCAGTGTAGAGAAATGCCCTGAAAAGGTTTTTGTGTATATTGCCTAATATGACCTCAAGGGGAGGGCAGGTGGTTGGATTCCAGCCCCAGCTTTTACCTCCTGTGTATATAAGGCTCATCTCCCTTCTCTTCTTTAGACCAGTCAAATTTACTTTCTGTTTGTATGGGGAAATGACTTTTCTAGTAGTGCAATAGTTTTTTAATTCTTGCTTATTTACAATTAAATGCAATTTTAATATTGGTGAGGAGGTAAAGGGTTTCACCATCTTCCAAAAGTTGAAATCTGAGTATAACTGAAACATGAAATACAGAAGAGACGCGTGGGAGAAAGTCTGGAAATTTCATTGTCAGTTTTCTACTTTGACAACCTTTCACTTCAACACCCTTCACTGCCACGGTTACTGTTTCTCAATTGTCCTGTTTCTCTTGTGCTCCTTGCAAACTGCTGTTGCTGGGGGAGCAATTTCAAGGTTTCCTTCTCTGTGCGTATTTATCCTTCAGTTTTCTGTTCACTTTTCCCTCAACCTTTGCTGTTAAAAAATTTACTGAAGTTTGGCTCATTTTACAGGTGAATGTGACATTTCTGAAAGTGTGTTCAGCCCTTGGGTGTGGTGGAAAATTTTAAACTGAGACCTCTTGGTTAGTTAGCACATTGAATGAGAACGTGCCATTCAGCTTTTTTTTTGTTCCATTCGACTTTCTTCTTTGATACTGTCCCTTGGTCAAAAGTCCTCCATCACTCTGTTATACTTTAGTTTGCTCAAACTTGACTGTAATTTGAAAAGCAGTTAGAATAAAACTCATTACAGATTGAATATCTCCCTTCTCTTTTTCATATTTCTCAGTTTGCCTTTCTCGACTGTCCCCTTCCCCACCGCTTTCTCACATTCTTCTTCTGTTTGTCCTTTCCTAATTTTATCCTAAAAAATAACACATACTTGCTTCCTCCTCACATTGACAACTGCACAGTATATTTGGCTCTAAGGCACCACCAATATTTAACAAATACTCACTTACCAGTTATTAAGTTCAACCTTTGGCCAGGCCATAAGTATTCCCAAGCATATGAGACATAGTCCCTGTCTTTAGGGATCTTGTATGAGAGTGAAAGGTGGATGTAAGTAGTGGCAAGTGGCTGTTGTGCATAAATCAAGGGTGCTAGACATGGTCTTGAACAAAAATAAGAGAAATTCTAACATGCATCCTGACCAAAGACTAGAAATTTAGCAGAGTGAAAATATAGACTGTAAGTGTGTATGTGTGTACAGTGAGAGATGGGGAGGAAATGGCATAAAATAAGATTAGAGACTTTTTTTTCTGAATATAGAGGGAAATCATGTGAAGGTTTTAATCATAAGAAGGGTGTCTCATGATTATAGTTACATATTTGGCTACAGCATGGAGGATAGTTTACATTCATTTAGTAAGTATTTATCAGGCACTAGATACTGCAAACATAGTCATGACAAAGGCAGACACAAACCCTGACTTTGGTTCCAGAGGATGGCAGTGTTGGTGGCAGGAAGTCCATTAGAAGGCTGTGAGAAAGTTTGGTGGTCTGAAGTGTTAAAGTAGGGATGGAAATAAGTTTATACATTTAGAAGTTATTTCGGAAGGAGTATGAACAGAAGATGGTAATTGAGTGGTCAGAGGTGGTGGTAGTATGAGAGGGAGAAGGCAGAAGTCTTTAAAGACTTCCAAATGTTGATCTGCATTCTGTTTCCTTTTTTAGTTTGACTGCCTGTAACTTTGTGGGTGGTTCTATTTCCACATATCGAGTCATCAGTTTGACCAGCTGTCATTTTGTCATCCCATTTGGTGGGTGCACAATGGGATGGAAAATACAATGGGTCATTGACCTTGTAGCAGAGGCCATTTGCTATGGGAAAGCTATTATCAAGAATTATGCTAAGCAGCTCTTAGTGTCAGATGAGTTTTGCTGAACTGTTCATTCTTTTAGATGACATGCAGGGATTGGATGTAAGTGGAGAAACAGGATGATTGAAAGAATGAGAGAAAAAGTAGAATTTCATACTAAAACTAGTAGTGAGGGTGCTGAGAGCGAATAGCTGCTATAGAAAGGAAGATATAAGTTGCGCATTTGATCTACTAAGAGGGACTATTAAACCAGATCATTTCTCTAAAAGACTTTCAGAGGACAGTGGCTTTCTGTACTAGTCTGTGGATAAAGGTCCATGGAAAATGCTGCACACTCAACTATGCCTCCTGTCTAAAAAAATCTGGTTAATTTGTTGAATTTTGCAAATATGTTTGACCCCTATGCTTTTCAGTAATACTGTATTAACATTCTGTGGAACTGATATCTCACAGGACACATCTAGGGAAATGCTGATCTAATCAAGTAATGATCATCATAAGGGTTAGTATTTATTATCTGCTATGCATAGTAGTAAACTCTTTTATTTAATCTTCATACCAACAACATTATGAGATGGATATTATTTTTACCCTCATTTGAATGACAACAAAACCACCCAGAGTTATTAAGTAATTTGTCCAAAGTTATGTAGTAGGCAGGGTGCCAAATTTTGATCCAAACAAACTAATCTAAAAGGTCAGACATGTATCCCTTCGTACTTTATCTTGACATGTCACAAGAGCAAGGTGTATGGAGGACTTGCAGCTGTTGGTGCCACAGAAATGCCATTCAGTCATCTCATGAATGGGACGGTCCTCTCACACACTTAAGTACCAAACATAAGATGCAAATGACTGAACATTCTCTAACCTCAAAGTCATTGATCCCTTCATGCCAGCCAGTGGGCCAGGCATTTCACATGTGTTATTCCATATTATAGAAGGAGAAAGAGAAGCAGGAGATCCAGAAACCCACATAAGATCACACAATTAGAAACCAGTAGAACCTGGACTCAAATCCAGTCAGACTCCGGAGTGGGTCCATGTCCTTAATCATATAATGTTGCCTTTTCAACATCTGAACTTATATGCACAACTTCCTCAGGCCAAAAAAAATGATATATCTCTGTTAAATATGCATATGTTTATTTTTATGCATTTATCAGGATGAAAGACTCCTTTAGTACCACTGAGTCTCATATTTTTAGAGATGAAATGCATTGGAAACAAAGGTGTGAGGAATACAATAACTTAGAGAATTCAAGAAGAATCAGGAAGTGACCTCATGAACTCACAGTAGAACCAAGGCAAGGATCTGTAGGTCAAACAAGAATGGCATTCAGTATAGGATCTGAATCTGAGAGAAACTGAGTGACGAAGATATATTTTATCTCCCTCATAAATAAATGCAGAATGATTATATTTTATATCAGCTTTGTTTACCCCTTAGGAATGTAGTACTTAATATAATGTAATGATTTTAGGATTAGGCAATTCTGGGTTTGAATTTTTTTTCTATTATAAAATATTACCTCAGGTGAATCTCCACATTTCATCATCTGTGAAATGGGGATAGATATACCAACATCCCAAATTTGTTCTGAAGAATAAATGAAATAATATTCTATAAAGTGCTAGAGAAAGTAGGTGCTGAACTTTTGTTAAAGGTACCTATTATTTTATTATAACATTGCTTTCCTGAGCTTTGTAGGCTCAACTTGAAAATGTTAGGCTGGTATTTTTTTTATCTGCTTTTTCATTTTCCACCTCATTCTGATAAGTACAGTACAGTGGAGTCCAACAATATTAAAACATCAGCATATCTCTAGTAGTAGTGATGTACAATAAGAAAGTTGTTGTACCAAGTGATTTTTTAAAAATGCACATTAGAAATAATAAATTTGATGTCTTTATTCTGCACAGCAATTCATCAACTCATTTTATTTAAACTGTTTACCCTGACCATTCGATTTGGCATTGAAAGAGGACTGTTTAGAAAACAAGTAAAATAAGTCACTATTTAAAGATTATTCAAACAACTGTGCCTTGGATTTTGTGAATAAGTTAAATTTATATTTATACAGAGAACAATGTTTTTCCATTGATTTAGGCTATTGTTAAGTGAATGAAGACTAGCTGAGACAGAATCTCTCTTAGCTCTTGCATCATATCAAGGCACTTTGCAAATATTTTGTTCTTTCTCTTCATAGTTTCTATAGAGTAAACAGCATTGTAAATACAAGAAATGCAATTTTCAGGCATTGAATGTGTTAAGGTGCCATGAAAAGCTTTAAATGTAGCACAATTATAATGGAAAAGCAATGGTTTCACATACTTAGGATTTTTATTATTTTTTTATTTCCAGGATGAGTAAGAGATACTTACAGAAAGCAACAAAAGGAAAACTGCTAATAATAATATTTATTGTAACTTTGTGGGGGAAAGTTGTATCCAGTGCAAACCATCATAAAGGTAAGTTCTTCTGTTTTCTTTCTCAGCTACCTACAGAAGGTGTCTGCCTTTCACACAGACTATTGTATTCCATCTTCACTGGTCTATTAATTTTACTAGATATGGGTCCCCTGTGGCAATTCTCTTTAAGTAAAAATGCAGAGGTAGTTATCCTTAATGTGGCTTTGATAGGGAAAGCATGATTATATAAATGTTTCCAGGATAACTGCTATTTCTGAAAACAGTGTTCAAAGAGTATGGAATTGTGACTGACTTTCCTGTCATTTACATGTTTAAGATAATGATGTTAAAATGTTGACATGTAATAATGATGAGTTTCACATTGTGGTCATTCTTGTAGTGAGAGCATCTTTAATGATATGTATCCTAAAATGTGTGTGCGTGTATATATATGTGTGTATGTATGTGTGTGTATCTGTATATAATTTCCCTTCAGTGCTTTCTGTTCGTATTTCTTCACGACAGAACACCTTTTGACCACCATTTGGACTCTGCATCTAGTATGAGATTTAGCAGGCTTAATTCTGCTCTAGAACAGAATGAGAATATTTGTTTTGTACATGTCCTTTCTGTTCTCCTTCTTGAGCATAAGATTCAGTATAATAAGTAATACCTTTTCCAAATGAATTAAAATGGGGCTATTTCTAAACTGTTTCAACCATAATCAAATATCATAACCTGAGAAGTCAATTTAGATTATTCTGTGAAATATGATTTTATAGTCACTTCTCAGTCCTCTGTAAATTCCAAAGGTCAGCAAAGCACATTCCTATTTTATTTGGGGGTTGAAGAGGGAGTTAAGACTGCCTTGAATTCTGTATCACTTAAATTAGTTACACATGTGCATTGAATTAGCATCATATGGAACATTAACACCAGGGAGAGGAAAGATGTGGTATGAGGAATGGTGCCTATCAGACAAAAATCTTCCCCCACCATGCCATGTTTAAACCAAAAAGAGCTGTGTTTTGAAATATAAATTTTATGCAGAGGTCCTTTATATTTTATAATCCTGTTTTAACCCCACTGTGTATTTTATATTAATATATACTCTTATATGAGTATATATAATAAATATTAAAGTTTGATTTTTTCTTTAGTACACCATACTGATCTATAATTAAAGTTTAAATTCTTTAATAATTGCTATTAGTGTAAAATTAAAAATGATGTCAAACAGGACGTTTTCCCCTATGCTTCCAAATTGGCAGTAACAAACCAAACTTAAGGACAAAATAGTGTTACTCACCTTAAAAAAAGTTGCAAGGGAGTTCCCTGGTGGTGTAGGGCTAGGTTTCGGTGCTCTCACTGCCGCAGCCTGAGTTCGATTCCCAGCCAGGGAATCACCCCCACCCCCACAAAAATGTTGCAAACCACTGGGGCTGAACCCCTTGCCTTGGGCTTAACACAAGAAGACATATCATCCACACTATCCAGATGAATAGTCACCCCAGTGCCCCTTTTCACCATATACAAAAAGGGTGACGAGAAGTGCATTCGTGATGGGTGGATGCGTAGTAACTGGGGTGTCCCCATGGCAAAGCAAGGGTTCATGATGGAGATGCTTTTTCATCTCCTAAGCCAAGTGGTGGGGCCTCTAAGAGAATCATTCATAAATACTGCCCCATAGAGAATGCTGCATACAATTTTTAAAGCCATTTTTAAGAATTTTTAAGTTGTGTTATGGTCTATGCTACCTCTGAAACTAAGATAGATCTTTTCTTACTTTTTGCCAAGAAAATACTTCTTGAACATAGGAGATTATATATTGACTCAGAAAACCTACTGAAAGTGCCAAACCCAGTACATTATAGAAGACAGATATTTTCTACCCTGCCTCTGATATTTTGGGCATTAGAAAAGATTTCTCCACACCTCCCTGTTTCCCTTCTTTCTCTCTTCATTTTTTTCTTTGCATTATCTATAGATACAAATTACCCATTTTGTTTAAATTACTTTACATTTAAAATCAGTGTCATGTATATCCACATTTTAGGACATGTTCATACAACGAACACCGTGTGCTCATCACCCAATTGAGAAAGGTAACATTTCTAATACTCTTGTAACTGGCTGTATCTCCCACTCTGATTTTATTGCTTTGCTTCTTTACCCAAGATAATAACTATTCTAAATTTTCTGAATATAAATTTCCTTACTTTTATTTATAATTTCCCCATGTCTATCTCCAAGTGGCATAACGTTTAATTTTGGTTGTTACTGAATTTAGTATTATACTATATTTCTCTGTTTTGCCCACCGATGTATTTATGACAATCATTATAGTTGATGGCATATAGCTATAGTTTATTCATTTATTTTTACTGTTCCTCCATATGTTATTGCATAAAGTCACCGTAATTTATGTATTTATTCTCTTGTACATGAACATTTGGTATTCTATCTTTTAGTGTTATAAACAATGCTTCTGTGGACAATTTTGTGCTTCTCTCCTGGTGCACTGTGTGCAAGGGTTTCTTGAGAACACCTTCTGAGGAGCAGAACTGCTGGATTCAGGCAATGCAGATCTTCAGTCTAGCAAGATTAGGCCTGATGGCTTTCCGAAGTGCTAGTACTAAAAAGTGGTTCAAAGTATTTTCTTACCATCTTTGTCATCTGCTGTATCTGTAGTTTAATCTCCTTCTGTCTGAATAGTGTTCATTTGTGTCACATCTCTTCTTTTCCAGATTAGTCATGCCAGAATTGGTCAATTTTATTAATTTTCAAAGGACCAACTTTTGCCTTTGTTGATCCTTTCATTTGTAGGGTCCTATGTCTCACTACTTTCTTTCTGCTCTTGCCTTTATGGTTTCATAAATTTTATTTTTATTTATTGTATATGGTAAATATATACGTTATACTTAGGATATGCCAGGCACTTGTGGGGCTGTGAACTGTCCCAGGATTCGCAGTGCTCCTGTAGAAAACCCCAGACTCCTGAGGCTTTACACATACCTTGAGGATTAGATCTGCAGTCACTTATGTAATTGTTTTGATTCAAGGAAAGAATAAAACTCTTCTATCTTCCCACAAGCTAACTGGTTACAGCTTGGATTAGGTCCCTGGGGTAAGCTGTCAGGATGCCAGAAAGATTGGGGTACTAAATGCCTAAGCATGAAACCCAGACCTTGGAGACATTTGGGGTCATCTGGTCCCTTGGAAAGATTTATTTGCTTTCCAGAAAGTTAGAGTGACAACCTAGGATCCTTTCCATCCCATCTCAAAGGAGCAAAAGATTTCTTTTCTCCTTTTAGGAGGGGGAATGACTATATCATATATAAGTGGAAAAATTTTTGTTTTTCTGTCACTCACCTGTAAAAGTGTTCAGCTCCTTAGTAGTTAGGACATTTGACTTGGCTTTCATCATGGGTAAGGCTTGGGCGATGGAGGCCATTTTCTTATTTTTTCTGAGGTAATTAATAAGAAATTTATCTCTGATCCAGAGCCCCTCTGTGAGTGAGCATTTAGGATAAAAGTAATAGGGTTGAATATTAACAATCCAATAGTTCTATTCTAAGAGTTTGACAGCTATCAATTTATTTAATACTCATAGCAATCTATAAGGTAGGTGCTGTTCGTAAACCTATTTCATAGGTCAGATAAATAGTGGCAAAGAAAAGTTAAATAATTTGTCCTAGCTTGCTTAACTCGTATTGTAACTATTCGAGGCAGGATTCAAACCTCTAGGCAGTGTTGCTCCATATAAAATGATATGCATCTAGTAGTGAATTTCTTTTTATTTATATTATTTGGGATTTATTTGACTTCCTGAATTTTTGGATTGGTGTCTTTCATGAAGTTTGAAAAGAAAAAAATCAGGTATTATCTCTTGAGCTTTTGCTTCTACAACATTGTCTCTATTAAGCTAAAACTCTGTTTAGGTGTATGTCAGCTCTCTTTTTCTGTTCTCCATGTATTTCGACCTTTATTTGTATTTTTCAGCTTCAAGTCGGTACTTTAATCTGGAATATTTACTCAGATCTTTTTTCTACCATATTAATTCTGTGTCCTCTTTATGTGATCTACTCTTTATACATTGAATTTTGATTGCATATATCATATGCTATGAAAAACTTTTTTTCTTGCAAATTGACTTGGTTTTTGATATAGTTTTGGTCTTGCTCATGTTTTCATTTTGTTTTTATACATTATACATAAAATTATATACATTACTATATATAACATTTGATTTGATAATTCTTTTTTATGTCATTTTGACTTTTCTTCCTGGTGAATCTTACTCATTATTTATTGTAGGGTTTTGTGATTTTTTTTTAAGTTTTTGTGAGAAAATGTACATTGGAATCATATTTGTGAAAATTTTAAGGCCTATGCTTAGGATGCATTCTTCCAGAAATGATTTGCATGTGCCATGTGTCCCAGGTAAGGTTCTCTAGAAGCAGAGCCAAGTCAGGAATTCTCATTTATGTTATTAATTGAAGGAGTGCTTTCCATAGAAGGAGTGCGAGGGCAGCAGGACAGAGGAGATAAGAGCTAAGCACAAATAGCCTCAGCTGAAGAACAGCCTGATAGGTCCTGGGGAGGCTTTGAAACATAAAATGCATCACCAAGTTGGTCCCTTTTTGAGGCAAAATGGACAGCCTCTTCTACCCTCGTGTCCATTTGTCATTGGCTGTTGATCTATTACCCCTGGTAGGGAGGAGCCTACCTGGGGAAGTGGCTCCTCTAGCAGAGGTTGAGTCTCCGAACAAGGTAGGGTCTGGATACTGTAATCCTCTAACATGCACAGCAAGTAGCAGTGGAAGAAATGGACACAACTGAATAAATAGGATCTTGGTAATTTACCAACAATTATATTCCACTGTAGTTCACTCCTTGTACCCCTCAGACCTGCTTGTTTCTCACTAAGGTTCACTCCATCCAGCCAAACTCCTAAAAGATTCTGGTTGGTTACAGTTACCAAGAAGTACTTGAGGAGGAATAGTGGATCCCCTACTAATGCAGTTGGTTCCAAGGTCATTATTGAAACTCATCTCCCCACTCTCTTAGGCATTTTAGATTCTCGTCTCCTTCAGCTAGTACTTCTGCTCATT
>PVJL010008031.1:0-15863 GCA_004026885.1 Lyroderma lyra
CTGGTGTACACATTGGGAACCCCACTGCTCAATCCACTCATCTATACCCTGAGGAACAGTGAGATGAAGGGGGCCATAGGCAGAGTCCTTACCAGGAACTGTCTCTCCCAGAACCACTAGGGAAGTGCATTACCTGTCAGACAAGGGTTCGGTTCCAGCCCCCACAAATCCCCACGCAACTGGGATTTCTCTCATGTATGTTAGCACTCTTTAAAAATTATGCACATTACAGTAGTCTCTCAGTTAACTGGTACCCATGGGAATTGGTGGATACTGATAAATGTACGTACAGTCTCTGTTAACCAGAACTCAAGCAATTGGCATGCTCAAGGTTGCTTGAGTTTCAGTTAACAGAGAGTCTACTGTATCTGGATACTGTTTAGCTCTATGTACCAGAGACTTTTAAAATGTTTCTACCATTTTAGTAGACTCGCTAATTTTTCTTCTAGAAAAGAAGTTAACAAATGAGCATAACATAGTAAAAAATGACAAGTATAAGACCGCATCTCAGGTATCATCTGGGGACATGTGCCATTCAATAGATTTTTAACTTAAAAATGTAATAAAAAGATTATGCACAGAAGTATGAGTGCAATGACTGATAAAAAATGGTAATACTCTTACATACTAGCATTAGCAGGAAGCCATTATGACCCCTAGACCTCATGGGCCACAGGAAGATACGGTACCACGAGTATCTGAGACCAGTAAGAGCCAGATCTGTCAAGAGAAAACACTTGGTAGGAACTGTGGCTTCAGAAAAAGAAAAAAAACAAAAAACAAGCAAGTATGGACAGAACTATGACCATCCAGGGGAGAACAGGGAGATAAGTACCCCAACCTCCCTCTGCTTGTACCTCCCACCTCTTGTCCTGTCCCCCATTGTCCAAATCCCACTGGAAGCAAGAGGATGGGGTAGACCGAATGACTCAGTTCTCAGAGGTTAGCTTTGTGGGACGGGGCAGAGCAGAGAGAGACTGCAAGATTTAGGGACAAAGAGCGAATAATCACAAAAAGGTTATTTATTATAGAATTTATATAAAAGTGAAGATATGTTAACAATGCAATTTCCCCATAATAAAGTATTTGCTAAACAATTATTGTATGAAAGATATTTTTTCTTGGTGGCTATCCTTTATTTATTCTTTCATCCGGTAAATTTTCAGCATCTAAAATATGCCAAGCACTAACCTTTCAAGACCCTTCAAGAAGGGTCTTGTAGCAATATGACCTCCCCAATACTGGTTTATTCACGTCCATTCCCATTGTTAGCCTTAAATTTACATTTCCAAATGCTAGCTATTAGTAATAGCTAACATTGTGTGCTTACTGTGTACCATAAAGACATACATTCTCTTAATCTTCAAAGATCCAATCGGGTAATTACTATTATATTTTTATGATGAAACTAAGTCACAGAGTTTAAGTAACTGGTGGGCAGTCATGCAGATAACATGTGATGGAGTTGGAATTTATATTAATAATTTGAACCCAGTGGTTCCAGCTTCAGAAGTAATGTTTATTTGCATTTCCATAACAAAATGATGACGAGTACCTTTTCATAGACTTACTAGCCATTTGGCTATCTTCATTTGTAAAGTATTTAAGGATTTGACAATTTTAATTGGGTTGTTTTAGTTTTTTTATTTTTAGTTTATTGCATATTGTGGATATAATTCCTTTGTCAAATATATTTATTGTTAAGATTTTCTTCCTAATTTTGACTTAAACTTCTCATTGATACTTTTTCATGAGCAGAATTTTTTTAAATGAGGTCTACTTTATCATTGTTTTTATTTATGGTAATGGCTTTTGGATCCTATGTAAAAAATATGTGGGTGATACCATAAAAATGGCGATATGAGGGGTGCTCCTTCTAATCGGCCCTGGAAGTTACAACAAACTGAACAGCTATTAATATAATTCAACAAAAGATTTCCCACACAACACACAAACATGTCTGAGAGATCTGCATATGGAAAATTCTGAACATGGGTGAATCAGGGTGAACAAAGGAGGAGGGAAGGAGGAATTGCAGAGATGGAGGGGCCACGGGATGCAGCCCGGGCCTCACAGCGGTCCCAGGAGAGGGAAGGAGTGAGCCAGCAGGTGTGCCTCCGCAATCCTGCCTGAGGGATCAGCATATGATACAGCTGAACCCTGCAACTGGGGTGGAGATCCCGGGGCACAGACCGAATACAGAAGATTCAAAGCCCACACCACTCTCACGGTCAGGGAGAAAACAGAGACAGGAGGCTGGCCACCTCCCCCACCACACACACACACACACACACTTTCTTAAATAACAGAGAATTCAAGACTGCAGTTCTGAAAAAAATGTAACGAGATGCAAGAACACTCAGATAGACAGTTTAATGAACTAGAGATAAAATCACCAAATGAAATGAATATTTTACCAAAGAGATTGTAATTTTAAAAAGGAACCAGATAGAAATTCTGGAGATAAAGAACTCAATAAAACTGGACGTCATTTTGTTGCAGCTCCACTTCTGGAATAAAGGCTATGTTTAAGTTGCAAAAAAGAACTCCATAAAAAAGATGAAGAATGAAACAGCTAGCTTAAGGAACAGAGCTGATCAGATGGAGAAACGGCTTCGTGATGTCGAAGATAGAGATCTGGAAAGCAGAGTTCTCTCCGGCCTCTTTTATACGGGCCCTAATCTCTTTCCCAAGGGCTGTTTCCAAGACCTAATCACTTCCCAAAGACACTACTTCTTACCATCACCTGGAGATCAGGTTTTAACACATGAACTTTGGGGGAGGGAGTGGTATACAAACATTTAGACCATAATAGTAGTAGAAGAAGAAACTTATAAATATGTCTAATGGACAAGTTGCAGAAACAAAGATTCTGCTTCCTCCCATGTTTTCTCCCTAGCGATTAGATAGATAGATAGATAGATATAGATATAGATAGATGGACGATTGATAAAATAAGTTGCTTTTTCCTTCTTCTCCATTACCCAGTTATTTTAAATATTAGTCCTGAGTAACTATACAGTTAGCCCGTAGGTTAATTTGTATCCTGCTGAAGTGCTCTTGGTTGGACTGAGAAATAACTGCGTTGTGTCATGAGGCGCATGTGAACATTAGAAGGCATGTACTGATTTGGGCTGTCGTCTGGCTACCCAGCCTCCCTTGTTCCTGTCCATTTCAGGGTCTGGTTTTCCAGCCTTCGCGATGTATCTGTGAGCACTCGATACCATTTCAATATGTCTCTTTTCAATATGAATAAGCCAGAGCTTATTTCTTTGGTTTGCAACTGAGAGCCCTAAGTGCTGCATCCCTGGGTCCTCAGATTCCCTTCCGAACGCTGATGTACATTCAAATGTACAGAGGCCATAGCCTATGTCCTTCCATTAAAGATGGCATCTCTTTGGAATCATAAACCCTGTGACAGAAATTCAACTCACTTCTCAAAGTATTTACTAGGCACTAGAGGGAAGAGAAGGACCTCTCCAAATGCTTAGCATTTCACGGGAAACGTAAGACACACAGCAAACGATTCACTTGCTATTAAGAGTGGTAACCAACTAAGTTACAAACAGGAAATGACAAGTAGGAAAAGGCAACCGGAGAGGAACAAACAAAGAAAAAAGCAGAGCTGCCCACCTATTCCCCATGTACCTCATCGAGACTGGGGTGTGAAAACAACTTTTGTCTTGAGAAAAACTCTTCAGGGATACGATCCCACAGGACTTAGGAGGAGCTGATGTCCCATGGGAGGCCAGCATGATGATTCTCTTAACTCTGGTTCTTGGGGAAAGAGTCTGGTTCTGAGAAGCACAGAAGAGCTGCTCTCAGTCTCCCCACGGCTACCGTGTCAACAGCAAGCTAAGCTATCAGGTCTAGATTCCAGTAACTTCCTGAGATCCCGGCATCTTTCTGAGGTGAGCCTCTTTAGAGGTCAGTGCTGCTCCTAACCACCGAGGCAGGTGCCTCAGGGACTCAGCTCGTGGGTGGGAGAGGTAGGACAGAAAAGTGAGATCGGAGATTGTCACTCAAAAATACCCAGTCCCAGATTCTGCTCGAACCATCCTGGGGCTTAGTGATTTTTTCCCCTCATCTCTTTATGATCCTCTTTCATAAGAGAGCCACTCCATGACCTGTCCTGCACCCCAGCAGGCTGCTGCTTTATTGGAGTCCAAACAAGATGGCTTGAATCCAATGACTTCCTCCAGCATTCACTTGGCCTCTAGGAAACACATATTCATGCCATGCTATGGGGGAGGAGGCAGGGGTACCCTACATGCTTTCCCCTTACCCTGGGCCATAATGGGCTGATCCCATGAGCCTTCTCATTCAGAACTGAGAGGCAAACTCACATCTTTAGGTTCATATGTGTCCTCCAAATGTTCTCCGTCCACCTAACATCCAGCCATGAGTGAAGTAAACTTCTGGTCTCCCCTTCCTGTGCACAGTCTTCAAGAGCAGCTCTTCTGGAGTTTCCCCCCACCCTCAACTTGAGTGGGAAGGAGCATCCACACAACAGTACGTTCCCATAAGCATTCCCAACTCTCAGCTGTTCCTGCTTCCCTAAACTCTTCGTTTTAATGACTCTTCATATTTCTGTCTTCTTGGATTTAATGATGAGGGTGAATGGTGGGAAAGGTCTTAGGACCAGATTGCTCCTTTTAAAGTAATTCTTTCAGGGATATCTAGCATCTTTAGAATATGAATTATGCCTCACAAATTATCCTTCATTTGGGGCATTTAACTGCATTTGGAACCAACTGTAAAGATCACATCCAGAATTGTATTAGAGTTTGAAACACGTTCACTGAGAAGTCTCTGTCATGTCTCTGACTTTTCTTTCGAAGGCATTTCCTGAAGCTCTGCACCACTGACCTAGTTCCTTATTGTCATTTTTTCCACTCTTCAGTCCCCTTCAGCTTAGAGGGAGTGCCCACCTCCCAGCAATGGCTGCAGCGGAGTGGTACCATATTGGGGTTCCTGGTGGGGGTATGAAGACATGGCGTTCCCTTCCTCAGGTCAACAGAAATATGCATCAAGGAAACCAAACCACCATCTCTGAATTCCTCCTCCTGGGATTCTCCAGCCAGGCTGAGCAGCAGAAGCTCCTCTTCGTGCTTTTCCTGGGTATGTACCTGCTCACTGTGGTTGGGAATGGGCTCATCATTCTGGCCATTGGCTTGGACTCTCACCTTCACACCCCAATGTATCTCTTCCTGGCCAATCTCTCCTTTGCTGATATCGCCTCCATTTCCACCTCAGTCCCCAAAATGCTGATGAATATTCAGACCAAGAGTCAATCCATCTCCTACGCAAGCTGCATCACACAGATGTACTTTTCTATTGTGTTTGTCGTCATTGACAATTTCCTGCTGGGAGTCATGGCCTATGACCGTTTTGTGGCTATCTGCTACTCTCTGAACTATACCACCATCATGCAACCCAGGCTCTGCATTTTGCTCACAGCCGTTCCGTGGGTCCTCAGCAATATTGTTGCCCTGACACACACTCTTCTGCTCCTTCGGCTGTGCTTCTGTGACAGCAACACTCTTTCACACTTCTTCTGTGACTTGGCCCCTCTTCTCAAACTGTCCTGCTCAGACACAGCGATCAATGATCTTGTGTTGTTTCTCCTGGGCTTATCGGTCATCACCTTCCCCTTTGCCCTCATCCTCTTCTCCTACGTCTGCATTGTCCAGGCTGTCCTGAGAATCTCATCCACAGAGAGGAAGTGGAAAGCCTTCTCCACCTGTGCCTCTCACCTGACAGTGGTATTGCTCTTCTATGGGACCATTGTAGGGGTTTATTTCTTCCCCTCATCCACTCATCCTGATGACACAGATAAGATTGGTGCCGTACTGTTCACTGTGGTGACACCCATGATGAACCCCTTCATCTATAGTCTGAGGAACAAGGACATGAAAGGAGCCCTGAGAAAACTCATCACCAGGAAAAGCTTCCCACTTTGATGCCCTGGGCATCTGAATTTCTTCTATTCCCCACAACCAGATGGATGATTCCATCCAGTGTTTGTGGCACAGGTGTGAAGTTTCAGCTTTTAATAATTTTTGGATATCTGCCTCCTAGTCCAACCTCTAAGGGCTGGGGCTTTTCCACATAGCTCTGATCTTAGAAACAAGTCCCATAATTCCCATGCTGAGTCACAACCATAAAACATATCTTGATTATAATCTATGTCACTACAAACTTTGATGTGAATTGTTTGTAACTTAGTCAATAGTGAGTGTGTGTAGTACCTACCGTCTAGCTTCTGCAGTTTAGAAGACAGTTATTACTAATTCTTTTTTTCAGTCGAGACCTCTCTAGGACCAGCTTTTCTCAAAATTTGTTTTGCCAAGGTACTATTCAGTGAGATGTTTAATAGTTGTAAAAATGAAGGATCACACATTCAAATAATTTGAGGCAACTCTGAGTTAAGTAAAGCAAAATGTCCTAACTAGACAACTTCTCAGAGCCTCAAGTATAGTATAAATCTCCAGGAGAGTAATAAGGCATACAGCATTTCTCTCAACTGAACATATTCAGTCATACAGGCCCTGATTCATCACAGACAAGTTCAGAGGTCTAGTATACAAAACACATTTTGGGAAATGTATTTCAATGGAAAAGTGGAGAGTGTGTATATAGAAGACATCAATTCTTGTCTTGACTCTGTCCCCAAGTAGCTATGAGATTTTAGGCATGTCAGCTCACTTTATTGAGGCTATTTTGTCATCTATAAAATGAGGCCATTGGTTCCAGTCATTTCCAACTGTGAGTGTACCTCAGAATTACCTGGGGGAGCGTTTTCAAGATTCACACCCTCAGACCTGCAATGCCTTCTCTGCTGGACCAGCTTCAGTGGTCTTGGGTTCAGCTTGGCAAATAAATGCACAAAATACACCAGAAATCAAGCTTTAAGAAAGCTTTCAGGGAGGACACAGGACATAGACAGTGGCAGTGTAGTAGAGGTCTCACGGTTCCCAGGGATGCCTTCCAAATACCTCGGTCATTCACTTGGCATGTACATGGTCATAAGGGAGTGCTGGGCATATGTGGACCCCCTCAGTCCAAGCACATGTCAGGCTTGCTTATCACAGAGGCCCTTCCAGGGCATATGACCAGCACTCCTCTTCTGGTGCAGCCACATCTCAGCAAATGCAGATTACTCATCAAATACAGATTCCTCTATAACCAATTTTAACAAACATGCAAATGCTCTAGTCACATCAAAGCCATTTCAGCAGGACTGCCATGTATCTCAGATCCAGTCTACACCTACGTGATTCTTGAAGTAAAAGCAAGAGGGGATTTAATTGAGAGTTAAACCTCAGGCTATCCTGAGGCCGAGAGAAGACTACAAACCAGCTTTAACTGCTTTCCTTCCAAACCCCAGGCTGGATCCACTAACCTGGACTCTAGAGAAGGAATCAGGCACTTGTATTCTGAAAGCATCCCTCAGTGGGACCAGTGTGCTAAAGAATCACTGAATCACATGAGCTCTGAATTCCACTCTAGCTCTGGGATTTTATGAATCTATAATAGATGCCTACTGTTTGTCTCCCAGGATCCACCTTAAAAATATTCTATAGCTACCCTGAAAAGTGTGTTCTTTTTCCCTGTCCAAGTCTTGTTTTTAAATATTTCTAGCTCTGGAGTGAATTATTAAATCTAATTCCTCTAACCATTGCTCTGAGGTATAGAGAAAAGACCTTGTTCTAAATCTCAGTTTTTTCAGCAAGTTGTGATTTCACTGTGTGATCTTAGAGAAATCATGACACTTCACTTCTTCATGTGTAAAATGGAATTAATAATCCCAACATCAAAAACTATTTGTGAAGAATTCAATAACAGCAGGCTCTTTGAACCAAACGTCTGAACACTTTTCTATTTCAAGGTGCACTGGGTGGAAAATGTAAGCCTCTGTGTGCTCAAGGTCAAGAGTGATGGAGGGGAGACACCATGTGACGGCACGGAACCAGTGATATCCAGATATGTCTATTGCAAACAAAAAAATAGTACAGTGGAGGCAAAATTTGCCAGCCTGCCTTCATATATAAATGTGTAGTCACTATGTTGTATACTTGAAACTAATAAAATATTATATGGCAACTATAATTAGAAAAAGATTTTTAAAATTTTTTAAATAGTAAATACTTGGGAGTAAGAGAGACTTGAGATCAGATCCTTCCTGGTCTTTCATTTTCTTAACTAATAACTTGGGCAATTTACATAACCTCTTTGGGTCTTATTTCTTCCTTTTGCTAACTGAGGTCAAATAATAGTTACTTTCCATTAAAGTTGTTAGGAGGGCTAAAATAAATGATTCATATAAAGCTTTTAGCATAGTGCTTAGCATTAGTTTAAGCGTGCAATCACATGTGCATTAGTTTAAGTTAAAAAAATTATTAGTGAACGTTTCGCTTTTCTTCCTTTTTTTTTATTTTCAGCTTTATTGAGATGTAACTGACAAAATTCTAGGACATTTAAAGTGTACATCATAGTGATTGGATATATGTATACATTGTGAAAGGAGTCCCTCCATCTAGTTCATCTATTACCTCACTCTGCTTATTCGTTTGTTTGCTTGTTTTATTTTTTATTTATTTTTGATTATATTTATTGGGGTGACATTGGTTAATAAAATTGTATAGGTTTCCAGTGTTCATTTCTATAAAATATCCTCTGTGTTGCATTGTGTGCTCACCACCCAGAGTCAAATCTCCTTCCATCCCCATATGTGTGACCTCCTTCCCCCCTGACCCTCTGGTAACCACTATACTGTTGTCTGTGTCTATGAGTTTTGTTTGTCTTGTTCATTTGTTACTTTCAGTTTTGTATTCCACATATGAGTGAAATTATTAATATGTGGTTCTCACCTTTCTCTGTCTGACTTACACTTAGTGTGATCATCTCAAGATCCATCCATGTTGTGTCAAATGGCAGCATTTCATCTCCAGCTCTGGAGTTGTCGCTCCAAGGCTGATCTTGGCCCAGGGGAGATAGTTCCAGACAATTCTAAAGAGGTCCACGGGTCAGCTAGGGGTGTCTCTGCCCATCAACACTCAGCAGGCCGTGTGGGACCTGAGATGATCATCATAGTAACACTAATCAATGTTTATAGAACTTCCCATTCTCCATGGGCTCCAGGTTGTGGTGAGAATAAATGAGATACGTGTAAAACCTGGCCCAGAGCAAATGCTCTGTAAGTTTTACTTCACAGCTGAGAAAGCAGACCGAAAGGCTCTCATGATGTGAAGCAGCTGAGAATTAGCCGAACGTGCACTTGGGTGCCAAACTCTGACCTTTCTCTACAACACGAATGCCTCTGTCACCTGCTACAGAAGTTGACATGTTAGGGGAACGTTTGCATGGCAGTTCATATTTTAAAAATGTCCCCCAAGATGCAGTCTTTAGAGTTGCTCCACACCCATTCTGCTGCTTTTAAGTGATTTGTACAACAACCCAAACAAGGACTGAGTTGTGAACCCAAATCTCTGGCCATCAGTGCAATCTTTTTCCATATGTCTTTTCCTAGACATGCCCACTCAACTCCTTTTTAAAATTTTTGTTATATGTCCTTTAAAAGAAAGTTACTAGAATTCAGAAGCTGCTATTTATTTAACCTACACACATCATTTTCTCATACACAACCACACACACACACACACACACACACACACACGCTAAGGCATGCTGTCACATCTCACAATACTAGCACATGGGGGCTATACAGTGACCCTTGTTGACTGCCTTATACCTCTAAAGACTGGACTTTTCCAGTACAGCATAGGGAATAATGTTGGTAATACTGTGATAACTCCCTGTGATGTCAAACGGATACTAGAATTATTAAGGCGATCACCTCATAAGGTATATAAATGTCTCATCATTATGTTGTACACCTGAAACTAACACAATATTATATGCCAACTGTAATTGGAAAATATATTGATTGTTTAAAAGATTGGATTTTTAGCTTTTCTTTACCAATAAAAGGAATGAGAAAACTGCGATCACAATCAATTCCAGATTGAGCGCCTGTATAGAGTGGGAAGTAGATCATAGCAGGAGATTGTGTGTAGGGCGACTGAAAGCACAGGCTCTGGCTGCGTGGAAGCCCCCCTCTGCCCCTCGTTTGCTGACTTTGGGAAAATTGTTTGACCTCTAAGTCTCAGGTGCCTCATTTAGCAATGAAACAGGGATGATGATAGAACAGACCTCACAAGCCTGTGGTGAGAATTAAATCTGATGATTCCCGCAGCAAACTTCACAATTCCTGGAAGGTGATAACTGCCTAGTAAATGTTAGTTTATATCTATTATTATTATTATTATTATTATTATTATTATTCAAAACCATAGAGACAGTAAGAAGAAAAACAGTGAAAGCATAACTGACAGGATTTGGGAAATCCCTTTGGATCAAATGAGTAGTTACATTTATAGGTAACTTTGGATTTTACAAATAGTTTGCTTCACTCATCAGGTGTTCACCAGACAGTGTACCTCATTCAGCAGCTGCTAGTGAGTAACACAGAGGGGGGCCCGCTCACTCAAGCCGCGGGCCCTCAAACATACAGTCCTGTAGAGCAGGTGGACCCACTTGGCAGATGAGAAAACTGAGGACTGAAGAAGTTGGAATTGAAAGGTGGACACTGGGAGCTGAGATGAACTCACTCATTCAACAATTATTTATTGAGAGCCTTTGTGTGCGAGAAATGAATTTCACAGATTGCAATGCTTACTCTCAAGTGGTTTACTTCCCAGCTGTGAGAATTAGGCAGTATCAAATGTGTACCGGATGGTGCCCAGTAGCACACAGAATGACAAATCAGGACGTGGAGGTGGGAAGTTTGGGTGCAGCTTTAAGGAGGGTTATCTAGGAAAGTTTCCCCAAGCAGACAATATTTGAGGAAAAACAAAGGATAGGGAAACTCAGGACTGACGTATTTGACAAGCATCTGTCTAGGGCCTTCCGGAGGACTTTGACCTGCCCAGGGCTTTCAGAACAGCCTCCTTCACCTCCTTATTCCTCAGGCTGTAGATGAAGGGGTTCAGCATGGGGGTCACCACTGTGTAGAGCACAGACACCACTTGGTCCTCCTCTGAGGACTGCCCCGAGTTGTCTCGCAGGTACATGAAGATGAGGGTCCCAAAGAAGAGTGACACCGCCGTGAGGTGGGAGGCGCAGGTCGAGAAGGCCTTGGCCCGGCCCCCAGCAGAGCGGATCTGCAGGACGGCCACGATGATGAACAGGTAGGACACCACGATCACCACCACGCAGGCAGGCATGACAAAGATGGCGAACACAATAATCACTACCTCCTGGGTGGAGCTGTCCCCACAAGTGAGTTTCAACAGAGGAGGGAGGTCACAGAAAATGAAGTCGATCTCGTTGTTTCCACAAAAGGAGAGCGTGAAGGCCGTGACTGTCCGAACAAAGGCACTGGCAAACCCAGCAGCGTACGCCCCGGTGACTAAGCCCCAGCGTGCCTTCTCGGTCACGACAGTGACGTAGAGCAGGGGGCGGCACACGGCCACGTAGCGGTCGTAGGCCATGATGGCCAGGAGGTAGCAGTCCACGGAAGCAAAGAAGGTGAAGAGGAAGAACTGGGCGGCACAGCGAGCCTGCGAGATGACTGTGCCGTGGTCCCGCAGCACGGCCAGCATCTGGGGAACAATGACGGAGGAGTAGCACATGTCCACGAAAGAAAGGTGGCCGAGGAAGAAGTACATCGGGGTGTGGAGCCGGCGGTCTCTGCGGATCAGCACGATCATTCCCGCGTTCCCCAGCACAGTGACGAAGTAGAAAGTCAAAAACAGCAGGAAGAGAGGCAGCCCCCACTCGGGGTGCTGGGTGAAGGCAATGAGGAAGAAGTCTGTGACCACAGAGCGATTCCCGTCAGCCATCCGCTCCGCGCTTCACCTCCGAGGGCCACGACAAGAGCCAGATGGGTGGGGGGGGACCCCCGTGGAAAAGGTCAACTCACTGCAAGTCACAAAGCTTTAAACTGGGTATCTGACACGCGGTCACTTGACGTCAAGGAACGTCGCGGTCTAACGTGGAGACAGACAAACGTAGAGCTCACTGGAACGTAAGAGAAAAAGTGACACGCGTTTCGAGCACACTAAGGATGGAGAGCAAGAGATCCTCTGACTGACAAGTCAGCCCTTGTTTCTGCAGCTCTGTCTCCAATTAGCTGTTTGATCTTACACAAGGCACTTAACCTGTCTGAACCTTAATTTTCTTCTCTGCCAAAAGGGAATCAGAACATCTGCCCCGCTCTACGAGCTAAGGTTACCGCGTACATTAAAACACATGAAGAAATGCATTAGGAGCCTAAAAGCACTCCACTAGATGCGGCAGCTCTTTAAAATTTTTAATGAACATTTTAAGGAAGGAAAATTTATAGCCTGTGAACCAAAGAGCATGAACCCCCCCCCCAATCCATTAGCAATCAGGATTGGGCTCCGCTTTGAGGAATATTTCTGCTTTCAGTCTAGCAACGTGAACGTTTAGCAAACAGCTGTCATCCCAATTAGAGCTGGCTGGTTTACTAAGGATTTTCGGTTTGTTTGTTTTTTATTTTCTGTAAGTACGAACATTAACCTTGGAATCAAGAGAGCAAGCAAGCTCATTTTAGCACCTAACAGATCTTCATCAGCGTTGCCTGGGAGTTCTCACAGTCCTACTGAGAGCAGGAATTGGATGACAAATGGCCTCCAAATGACAAGGCAGAGGTAGCGCCCGTGTTGTCTAAGCACAGTTGGAGGAATCTGGGTTAATGGATTCGGGGGTCTTTAACAGAGTTCTGGAACAGGCTGTAAAGCAGAGCTTTGATCATGTTTGATTACCTGATAGAACAGCAGTCAGGCCAGCACTGAGCCAGCCCACTAGGAATAACCAAAGACACGCCGCCCCGATGCCGTGGGCTGGGCCTAAGCCGCCACCACCAGGTCGCCACTGCTCCGGTGCCTTCCTCCCTTGTTGACGGGGACCTGCTGACCTACAGGAGACCTGGGCTCTGCTTCACTCCCACGAGCTGTGTGACCCTGGGCGAGTCACTCTCCCTCTCTGGACTTCAGTGGCCTTACCTTTGTTCCCTTTCAATGAACAGCACTGCTGCATAAGTCCATCATCATAGTGATCTAGTTGACGTGGGATCACTCCCAGAACCTCTATGTCGTAGTCTCACTTCATGAAGTCCCTGTCTTTCCTCTTGCCCTTAACAAAACAATATATCCCTGACACTAGAGTTCCCGGGGCTCTTCCTCAGACTCAGCCCAGGATAGTAGGCCTAGGGGACCAGCCCCTGTCCCCAGGCTTCTGCTCCAGCACTAGACGTTGCTGGTGGTTCTTTTTATGTTAACTGCCCCAGCATCACACCCTCTAATTGGTTCCTGAGGGGCATCTCCAAGGACAGGTGATTTATCTTCATGTGACTTCCGAACAAGGCATCTAATATCTTTGAAAATTTCTCTTTAGTTTTAAACTCCCAATTCCCACCCCACATCCTGCCATCACTCCTCAGGTTCTGGTGGGGTGGTTCCTTATCTTGTCTCATTCCTGCTTGGTACCAAAAGGAATATAATTCTTGAAAATTTCCCTCTATATCAGCAGTTCTCAACCTGTGGGTCACGACCCCTTTGGGGGTTGAATGACCCTCTCACAGGGGTCGCCTAAGACCATCAGAAAACACAGATCAGATATTTACATGACGATTCATAACAGTAGCAACATGACAGTTATGAAGTAGCAACGAAAATAATTTTATGGGGTCACCACACCATGAGGAACTGTATTAAAGGGTCGCGGCATGAGGAGGGTTGAGAACCACTGGTCTATATCACATTAGGGTGACCAGACGTCCCATTTTAAATGAGACAGAAAACAACAGTACTGTCCCCTTTCAAATGATATGCAGGGTCAGCCTAGTCTCACTGGGCTAAATTCAAGGTGTCAGAAGGCTGACCCTACGTGCCATTTGATATGGGACAGGACTGTTGTTCTCTGTCACGGTTAAAACAGGATGTCTGGTCAGCCTACCTGTGTCTCACTTGGGAGTTTTGTCAAGGGTTTCACACAATGCCACGCAAGCCAGCTACGCCCTGATCCCCAAAGGAGGCTGCTCTGTGAGCATGAGCCTCTGCTCCTCCAGCACCAAGACACACTGGAATTGGTGACCACATAGCAGAAGCAGAAGGGTGTGAGGGCAGGGGTCATGTGCTGAGACGAGGCAGCGACAGGTGTGAGCGGTCACGAACAGACTTCTACCAAGCAAACAGAGCTCATTCTTGTTTGTGACCGACCTCTCCCCCGGAACGCCGGTTCTCAAACTGCATAAGGATCGCCCAAGGACTTTATTGAAAACCTGAATACTATCCTCCCACCCCCCCAAATTCTGAGGCAGTGTGTCTGCCATGGGGTGCAGGCTCCGGATTGTTAACAGGCATCCCAGGGGGTTCTGACACAGCAAATCTCCAAAAACCCTATGTAGAGACAGTGCCTTGGAAGCGTGCTCAGGAGCCCTAGTCCTGCGGGGCCTTCTGTCCACTGCGCCATAAACTGAAGTGATGTGAAAAGCACATTCTCGAAGAGTGTGATTTCTTCAAACTCCTGTCAGCACCTCCCTTCCTCATGGGAGACCTAAGATAATCAAGGTGGTTTGATGTCTTCCTCTATTGTAAATTCAAAGACCTACATATGGAGAGGGTTATACAGCTACTTGGTGGCAAAACAATGACTTGAATTGGGTCAGTGCTCTGTTGATGAAGCCTTTTCAGAGGATGGCACAAGACAAGAGGACTCAGACAAGGGTTCTCAACCTTGCTGCCCATCAGTCACCTGGGCTGGGAACTTTGGAAATCCCGAGGCCCAGAGTGTAGCCCTTAACAATGAAATCACAACATGTGAGTGTAGAAGCCAGGCATCAGTGGTTTGTTTTTTTTTTTTTTTTTAATGTTTTACCTGCATTGTAATGAAGAAAACAGAGAGAGAATTTTGCACATCACATGTTATGCAAAGATATACACCAATTCTGTCTTAATTATGAAGAGATCAGCTTCACTTCTCTAATTATAATGCCAGTGCAAGTTTACCAGGTCATTAACTGATGAATGATTATTTTTATGTATAGACATATTGGTGGTTTGCAGCAGAGTATAAGTAACAGGATTCTTTTTAATCCTCAGGTAATTGTAATGTGCAGCCAGTTTGAGAACCACCACCAAGGACTCCTACCTTGCAGCGGCTTATGTCTCCCCAGGTGTCTTGGGTAGACAGGGAGGAAAATAGATTTACTGTTCTCATAAGCTCGGAGATCACTGCACACATATCCCCGACATGGGAAATCATGGTACATGTCAGCATAGTAAAGGATCTATAAAGCCCTATAATGAAGAAAGCTTGTCAACTTCCTTTAACCTGTCATTTCCCAAAAATGTGTGACCGCAGCACCTGTTTCACTGAAAGCGGATTAGCAACATGTGGAACGAGGGTTCCTAGAGAAGGAATCTGCTTAGGCAGCCAGCTCTCACAGAGCTCAGCGGCTGACCGACTGCCACACAGCAAAGCAGGAATCGCCCCAAGAAAAGGCATCTCCTGGGTGCTTCCGGACCCTAGCCTTTTGCTGCAACCATGCTCCGCCAGATCATCGGTCAGGCCAAGAAGCATCCAAGCCTGATCCCCCTCTTTGTATTTATTGGAGCGGGAGGTACTGGAGCAATGCTATATGTCATGCGCCTGGCATTGTTCAATCCAGATGTCTCTTGGGACAGAAAGAATAACCCAGAACCCTGGAACAAACTGGGTCCCAATGATCAATATAAGTTCTACTCAGTGAATGTAGATTACAGCAAACTGAAGAA
>PVJL010008031.1:15963-71217 GCA_004026885.1 Lyroderma lyra
TGCATGAAATCATGTTGGTGTATTATGGTGGGGTTTACACTGATTAATAAATATCTGAAACTTGAAAAAAAAAAAAAAAAAAAAAAGAAAAGGCATCTCCTGGTGACGCCTCGCAGGATCCGGCGCCCCCAAAGCAATCGCTCCTACTGGGGAAGACACTGGAGGGGGCCGGGCAGAGAACACCATCCTTCCAGAAGGAGCCCTCAGGAGCTATGGAAGAAGAAAACCACCTTTTTTTTTTTTTCAAGAAAGGCTGCTGCTTCCTTTGTGAAGTGGATCCAATGGCTGAGCCCCTGCAATTCTGCTTCACGAACAATAGTGACCCTATCCCACCCCACCCCCAGGTGACAGAAGCTGCTCAGGCCACCAAAACCCTACTTTGGTGAAGATATGGTAGAATTCAAAAACCACTATCAGTTAATTATTAAGAGAATTCTGTTGCCATGAGGTCAGCCCTAGAAAAACAGCAGAATGAACCTCATAGAGCACAGGTCAGGAGTTCACATGTTGTGAGTCTTGAGACCCATCAAACGAAAGTAAAAGAAGTTTAAAGACTCGTTCCGCAGACCTACAGATCCCATCAGCTTCGGTTTCCTGATTCAGAGGTTCAGGGCATGGTGGTAGCTGAGCCAAATTGTGAAAGGGAAATCCGAGGTGATAAGAACAGCAAAGACGACGCCAGCTGCGTACTTTACGCCATTTCACTCCCTAAGATGAGGGTGATGGTAGATTGGCAGACAGACACACGGATGGCCAGACAGTCAGGCAGCTGGATTAGCTGATGCAATCCTGTGAGTTATGTACTAGTGGTCACAAGGCCACAGGGGCCCCGGGCAGGCCAGGCTTCCCTCCTGCCCACCTCTGCATGGCGTGACGTGATGGTCTGCCTCCCCAAGGTCAAAAGCGTCAAGAACACCGAGTGTCGACATCTGCGATGCAGACACTGCAGGTGCGGGCAGTGGGAATGCGGGAATTTACCAAGAGGATGGTCAGGCAGACAGGCAGGTGGGGGCTGGAGCAGGTGGGGATGAAGGAGGAAAAGGGCCGATTTGCAGTGCTCAGAGCGACGGACAGACACGTTCGTTTGGGCATTTTTGTAACGATTTCTGTGAGACGTTCCTGTGAACTAGCCCAAAAGTCTAAAGAAAACTTGAACAGGGTCAGCTGTCTTACTGGACCATCCAACTGATACCTTAATTTAATCATGAAAATAAATGTTATCTAAATATTCAGTCCTAAGTGATGACATTTTGAAGTGTGTGGCGGTGAAGGGGACTAACACCAATGTCTGGGTCTCCCTTTGAAATGCATCCAAAAAAGAAGGTGTTGATGGGGGAATTGTTGGAGGGATAAATGGATAGATAGGTTTTATATATGTATATATACATGTGATCACGCAAGTATGACAATATACTAGTAGTTACAGAATGTAAGGATTGGGTATAAGGGATTCACTGTACATGATTTTTAACATTTCTATATGATGGAAATCTTTCACAGAAAATCTGGCAAAAACTGGAATCTTGTTTCACGGTCGCATGTCTGTGAAGCGTGCCACATCTCGATCACAGAGGATTTCATTTCAGGTCCATCTGTCATTTGTCCTGGGAGAGAGAGCTGTCACCCCGATTTCTCCTCTCAGGCTGCCTTTCTTTCCCTCCCTTCTGTCTTGGGAACGGGAAGTTCTGGCCCTTTATCACACTGTGTCCCATGACACACCCATTTACACACTGAGTGTGCTGTAACTAATGCAGCCAGGATGCTGGCACCACGGAGGAGCTGAGGCTCAGAACTGTCCAAGGCTGGAGACCGTCAGGACAACTTGGCTCTCCTGAGAGCTTTCCTCAGGGCCTCCTTCACCTCCTTGTTCCTCAGACTGTAAATGAGGGGGTTCAGCATGGGGATGACTGTCGTGTAGAACACAGCCACCACCCGGTCCTCCTCTGAGGACTGGCCCGAGTTGTCTCGCAGGTACATGAAGATGAGGGTCCCAAAGAAGAGTGACACTGCCAGGAGGTGGGAGGTGCAGGTCGAGAAGGTCTTGGCCCGGCCCCCAGCTGAGGGGATCCTCACGACGGCCACGATGATGAACAGGTAGGACACCAAGATCACCACCATGCAGGCAGGGATGACAAAGATAGCGAACACAATAATGACCACTTCCTGGGTGGAGCTGTCCCCACAGGTCAGCTTTAAAAGAGGAGGGAGGTCACAGAAAATAAAGTCGATCTCGTTGGTTCCACAGAAGGACAGCGTGAAAGCTGAGACTGTCCTCACTGAGGCACTAAAGAGACCAGCAACGTACGCACCCGCCACAGACCCCAGAAGGACCTTCTGTGTCATGACAGTGACATAGAGCAGGGGTTGGCACACGGCCACGTAGCGGTCGTAGGCCATGAGGGCCAGGAGGTAGCAGTCAATGGAGCCAAAGAAGGTGAAGAGGAAGAACTGAGCAGCACAGCGTGTGTAGGATAAAGTTGCCCCGAGCTCCAACAACACGGCCATCATCTGAGGCACAGTGACCGATGAATAGCAGATGTCCACGAAAGAGAGGTGACTCAGCAGGAAGTACATTGGGGTGTGGAGCTGACGATTCACGCGGATCAGGGTAATCATGCCCAAGTTCCCCGACAAGGTGATGAGATAGATAAATAGAAACAGGAGGAAGAGGGGGCGTGCCCGTTCCGGACAGTCGGCGAATCCTACCAGGAAGAATTCGGTCACTAAGGTGAGGTTCTTCTCAGCCATGCAGCCGGCGGTACCTGCGAGGGCTAGGAGAAGCCAGTTAGGAAGCAATAAATGGGACTTCGCCGAATTTCCAGTTAAATTTTGTTGAACATGTGCTGTGGACAAAATATCCCAGGTGCTATGTGGGACTTCAGCGATGACTGGTCTTAGCTCCTACCTTCAAGAGAATTCTGTGATACAGTCATCTTAGTATGTCACTAAAACTGATACAGGGAAATATTTTCAGGATAAGAGTATGTAATCTCCCACTTTGATTGCTAACTGACTGTGTGAGCCCCTGCAATTTAGATAACCACTCTTAACCAAAATTTCCCTGTTGTTTCCATCAGGGTTGGCTCACAGGGTCCTGCCGACCACAGGAATATCCACCTTGGGCCTCTATCCACTGTTCTCCATCACCACAGCTTCTCCTGCTTTTCAAACTCTCTTTATTTCCTGGCTGGATCAAAACAACAGCCAAGAAACTAACAGCTCTTCCTGCCTCCTGCGTCTTGCCAATGCTTGCTGCTCAGTGGGGCCAGAGTGATATTTCTAAGCCTCTCATTTGACTGCTCTCTTGTTAAGAATCCAGCCATGGTACCCCATCAAGGACAGGATGTCACTGAGACTCCGCAGTATGTCAGGGAATGCCCTCCTGAGCTCTCTCCCACTTACTTCCTCATGTCTCCCTCTGACTTCTCTCTCCTCACACCCGCAGCCACACCCACCTTTCCACACTTCTCCTAGGCACCCTGAACTCTTTGCAGCTTCTCTGACCCCCCATTTTCTCTCACAGCTCTGAGCATTCCATATGTCACCCCTTCTGCTAAAACACCTTCTCTGTCCCATCCCCAGGGTCCTGTCCAGCTCCTACCCTACCTTCAGACCTCAGCTCAGATGGTACCTCCCCCATGAAGTCTCTTGAGTCTGTCTTCCCCGGTCGGGGTATGTGCCCCTGGAGCTCAGCATGGCCTAAGAGCTGGGTATGATTCTGTGGAATAAAGTTATCAAATGAGATCGGAAACACCTTGCAAAGGGAAAGGCACTGTACAAATGTTCAAGTGGTTATTTTATGAAAATGTTCAAAAACAAAGCATGAATGAAGTCTAAGAACTCAGTAAAATCAATCAACATTCACAAAAGTCACAGTCATTCGTGGGCTGACCCTTTCCTTCCCAACCTACCAATATCCTTACTTTACAGAGAGCTGCTGTCCTTATTAGAGCCTCTGTGTGTACCAGAAATAGATTTGACCAGAACTGACATTGCCCTTAATAATAGAAACACATAGACAGAAACTATCCTAACTGATATACAGATTAACTTTTAATCCCACAACCACTTTATAAGGTAGGAACTTCGATTATCCTCATTTTACAGATGAGGAAACTGAGACAGAAAGCGTTTAAGTAACATGCCCAACATTGCACAGCTAGTAAATGGGGGAACTGTCATCAGGAACCAAACCACACAGAGAAGCGCTGTTTACGATTTCACACGCAGCATGTGTCGACTCCAACAGTCCAATTGGACTGAGGAAATGTCTTCTTTAGGCAGGCAAGCGTGACTACCAACACTGCAGTCTATTCATATCTGAAGGTTGATGGAAACTTTTGGGCTAATGGATAGAAAGTCCTTTAGCAGAGTTGCAATGCAGCAGGATGAAGAAGGTATTTGATCATCTTTAAAGCATTAGACTTTGGCAGCTACCCCAGTGTTGGACTGACATATTGGGGAAAATGATAAATATTAATAAAACAAGTTGATCTGAACTGAGCATAAGCCAAGAAAACCAGATCCATTTTCTCACCTGAATTCACCTTCACCTTCACCTGGCCAGTACTCTTCTCTTCTTTGTTCACTAATTTTCCTTTGTCTCTAAAGATCCTTTCTCTCCCACTGCTTCGTGAAGCACCCTAAGGGTGGAGGGTGGAGACCACTGACCTGGGCAGCAGGAAATCTGGGTGGCTCTGGTCCTCCCAGACCTGCAGAGCTCTGACAATGAGCAAGTTCCTGATCTCTTGGAGCCTCAGTGTCCCCCTCCCCTTATAGTCCCCCCCAACACACACACACACTAGTGAACCAACACAGCTAAGGTCATAGGTGCCTGAATGTCAGTCCCTGCACTGTAGTATTCTCATGAATTTCTTCCCTCTTCTTGTTTCTGTGATCAGTGAATCTGGTTAAGATGCATCCCTCGCCCTGGGTTTTGTGCAGTTGCAGGCTGGCATCGCAGGAGGTGGAGGACAGTCCCTTCCCATGGGCCCCTTGGCCCCAGCGCAATTTCCTTTTGGAGAAGACACTAAGAGTTGTTACAAGAGCTCTGACATCCCCAATCCATGGCTAAAGTGGTCTCTAAGGAAAGGCAATTATTTTTCTTGTGGATTCGCAACAAGGCACCTGGTCCCCGTCCCAAATCCCAAAGCCCTAAGACACTCCCACTGGGTGGGGTCTCAAAGGCCTGAACCCCAGTCCTGCACCGTCTCCTGAGGTGTGAGATGCCTCTGACTTTAACTTCTCCAATCAGAACTTCAGAAACTGTGCCCACTGCCACCCTCATCGGGGTGGCTGTATCCTAAAAGAAGGGTACTTTGCAAATGCAAGGCTTCGTTCCATGCTACCCAGGAGGACACGCTGGGGACTCTGCACAGAGACCTCAGCAAGACACGTCGTGTCTCCTAAGTTTGCCTTCCCTGAGGGTCAGGTGTTTCTCCTTTTTTTTATTTTTCTCTCTTTAAAAGCCAGTGAAACTATAGGGAAAACGAAAACGCAGGTTGTTGCCCAGAGCAGAAATTGGCAACTTCTTGTTGTTGGCATGGGCTTTGCCAGCTTTCTGAATCTTTGCTACTTTAGTACTTCTTTGGCCCCAAATTCACAGGCATTTTGTTAAGTCATTGAATTTCAACATGTCTCAATGTAAGGGGTTCCCTGGTGGCATAGTGGCTAGGCTTCCACACTCTCAATGTAGAAAAGGAAATAAGGAAGATGGCGAAGAACAGAACAATTGTTTTCTTCCACAATTAAGGGAAACAAGAGAAAGTAAGACCACAACAATGTGCTAAGGGTTCTAAACAAAGAACAAGAAATACAAAATAAAACAAACTCCTCCAAAAAAAAATTCCACAATGTCTGTCTACAAGGAATGTGCAACCTAACAGGTAAGATAATTATCCATCCTACATCAGAGCAAGTACTTACCTCTTAAGCAAGATGTAACAGGTAAGGTGCCATGGGGATTCAGTGTAGGGCAAGATTACTTGTGGTTGGGGTAGAGCATGGCTTTTCAGAGGAAGAGACAGTCAATTTGGATAGAGGTCGGGATCGGACGGGGGTGATGGGCAAAACTCTGCAGGAAAGGGGACCAGTGTGAGCAAATCTGCAGGGGCAGGAGTAGTCCCCTGGGACAATGAGTGGGACTTTGGCAACAGCACAGGATAGTAGCAGGCAAGTCCAAGACTAGGGTGATGTGAGTGAGGCACTTGCCTTGGGTACAAAAGTTAAGGTGGCACCAAAAGCATTCGTAAACAAGGCAAATAATAATGCAGTATTTAAGAAATCAAAATCAATGCCAAAAAGTGTATGGTGAACCAAACATCACCATTTTAAACAAAGACATCACCCAGTATCATTGATTGTTCTTTTGCCGCGGTCTCTAATGTGTCTTAGCATAGCACTGGTACGAGCAGATATGCTTGAAAAGGTTGGGCAAGACCGAAGGACTTCCTGGGGAGACAGTTTTAAAAGCCTTTTAATCATCTGGGGCTATTCCATTTCTTTCCCCTCTTCCCTCCACTTAAGAAAAGAAAACGTAGGAAGGTGAACTTAACAAGATCTTGATCTCATACTTGCAGAGTATCCTTCAAAGTACCATGTCAAAGCACTCCCGTCATCTATCTTCACTCAAGTCCCAAGGACTGAGAAAGGCAATCAGACTTCTCATTTGTACTGATGAAGAAACCTGGTAAGGGGGCCCAAGGTCCTACAGTAACTTGGTGAGTGAGCTAGAAATTTTGTCTGTCCTACATGCATTGGATGCTAATGGACTCTGCCTTGGTCACAGCCGTCACTGCCCAAGAGGGCTTTTTTAAAAAAATAATGCACACACACACACACACACACGCACGCACTTGTATGCCAGAGCTCATTGGGCGAAGCGGTGAGTCCTCCAGATGAGGCTGTATTTAAAAACTACCTTAAAACAGTGGTTCCCAACTTCTTTCCACTTGCTTCTCCCTTTTAAACTCATTTCTATAAATTGTACCCCTTGTGTTAAAAACAGCTGTTTTTCAATACTGATACTTTTGTTCAGTGCCTATCTTAATGTAAAATCGTGGAAATGAGGTAGTAAGTCAGGAAAGAAAAATTACTACACTAAAAGTACAAACCACAGATTGAATTTTACAATATTTGTAACAGTTAGATATTGATGATGATGATTAAGTATTTAAACATTAAATAAAAAGCTACTTGAAAAGAATCACAATTAAAGATATACTTTTATTCAGTCAGTAATTAAACTGATCAAACAGTCTGGCTACATACCTGAAAGTACTTTATCCTAAACTCAGATAGCTTCTATTCAGCCTTTTCCCTTTCGATTAGCATTCTCTAACCACTTGGAGTTTGCGAGAGAGAACATCGTAAGTTTTGGTTAAGGGTATGGATCTGGTGGCAGGCTGCCTGGGTTGGAATGCTGGCTCCGTCATTTTCTAGCTGTGTGAGCTTGGAAAATATGCATAATCTCACTGTACTTCAACTTTCTCATCTGTAAATTGGAATAATAGTACTAACCTCGTAAAGTTATGGAGGAAATGAAATGAAAGAGAAATCAGTGAGGGAAAGGAAAGCCCCTCTTCAGTAAGATACCCTGACAGTCACCATCGAAAGCGTGTTTCCTAGACCACTTATGGAATTCAACCTTTCTTCCTATTGCCTACATAAATCTTTACACATTCAATGGCATTGGAGAGTTCAACCCAACTGGTTACTTGAAGACAGCAGTAACATCTCTCTGGGTTTTAATGAATGTAGAACCCACCAATACCAATTGCAATGACCACAGAAATAGCCAATGTCCCTAAGTGTCCACTGTGGGCCAAGCACCATGCCAAGTACTTCATATGTAACTTCTCATTTAAAAATAAAATTATAAACCATCCAACCCACCCATGATTAGAATGTAACCTTTCTAATCATATAAGGAAATATTCTCATAGATCGTGAACCATTCTTTCTTGTGGGGGTTGTTCTCATAGGTCCGTTATGCAGTTAGTTGCCATGTCATCATCTGTCTAGCTCACTATTAATGTTGTTGTGGACTTCCCTCTGTTGACATCCTGCCTCTGTCTTTCATTGCTTTCACTGGAGGCAAGTTTCATGGGAAACTCCTTACTGAACGATTCTCTACCTCCGGGGCCTGGTGTCCTGCGCTGGGTGCTGCAAACACTTGCAAATGATAATGAGAGCCCAGATGGTGAGTACGAGGAAGAGGTTTCGGATGAGCATTTCTGCAGAGCTGTGAAGATAATTAGTACAACTTGGCTTTATTAAGAGCTTTCCTCAGGGCCTCCTTCACTTCCTTGTTCCTCGAGCTATAAAATTACAAATTTTGACCTGGGTCTCACTAGTGTGTAGCACATGGTCACAGCTTTTTCCCTTCCAGGGACTTGCCTAAGTCATTGCATCCATAGATCAAAGCTTGAGTCCCAAAGATCAACCCAACTGCAGCTATTGGGTCTCAGCCTGGCAACCTGATCTGCAGAGGGTTAGATGGCCTTGTTGGTGTGCAGGTAAGTGAGCAGGATCACAGCTAGTCTGGTCAGAATCATATAGAAAGCAAATCATATATAGTAGCAGAAAACATATAGAAAGAAATCACATGTAACAGCAGCTGCTAGAGAAAACTACCCACTCACATCAGTGCCAACAGCAACGGGAGGTCACAGAAAATGCAAGCAATTGCTGAGGACCGCAAAAGGGGAGGGAGAAGGTGAAATGTGCTGATAGGATTACATTTGTCAAACCTTCTAAAATATGCTGTCACCAGCTTCTGCCAGACACCTTGGGAGTCATGATGGTGGCAGAAACCAGGGGTTGGCCATGGCCACAAAACAGCTATAGACACACCTGAACATCTAATTCGTGTTTCCAAAGATGAGGCACTAGTTCCAGTCAAGTAATATTTTGGGGTTCTTAAACCCTGGCTTTCCAATGTCACCATCAATTCCCCCACCCGACACCCAGTGTTCCTTGCAGCCTTGTTTCGCCTCCATGACTCAGGGAGCAGCAATTACTTTCCCTCCACAAACAGACTTGATACATCCTGGACTAAAGAAGCAATTGAATTTCTAAGTAGAATTTTTAATGCACCAAAAAATTATTCTTGACAATAAAGCTTGTAATCGTGAGATACTATGTTGAAAATTAAAAGATCTTCCTTGAAATTCCTCCAAAATGAACCTTTTAACGTAGGGGTGTGCAACCTTTTGGCTTCCCTGGGCCACAGTGGAAGAAGAATTGTCTTGGGTCACCCATAAAATGCACTAACACTAATGATAGCTGATGAGCTAAAAAAATAAAGTCACAAAAAAATCTCATGGTTTAAGAAAGTTTACGAACTTGTGTCGGGCTGCATTCAGAGCCATGGTGGGCTGCCTGCAGCCCCAGGGCAGCAGGTTGAACAAGCTCGTTTTAACATAAAGAGCAATCCTCTAAGACAGGAAACAGAGGTGAGACCATGAACCTATGCTGACGCTATGATAAAGAGTTATTTTTCTTATTTAAAAGGAATAAAAGATGCTATCAGCAGAGAGGAGAGGAGAAAATCAGAGGGTGTCCTGACTAGATTACAGACGTATAGGTTATAGAGGTTGTTAAGAAGGGACCAGTGTCCCAACCCACCTCCAAACGCTAAATGAGTCCCAGAGGGGTCAGGAGGTCATGTAAGCTCCCATCTCACTTTTAAGAAGTATCTGAAAGACAGGATACCAGCCTCCCTTCCCAGGGCAGTGGCAAGCATGTGAGGGACTCTCTGCGTCCAACCGGGCAGCATCGCAGTATCCCCACAATGGCAGATGATGGCAGAGGTGCCCAGGGCAACTTCACACAATCCTGACACCTCAGTATAAAAACAGACGAGAAGGTTGGAAAACCAAAGGAGCCCTAGGGCCATACAAAGAGAACACAGAGTAGGTCTCTCTTAAGAGAGAAGCCATGATTGGCCATGGGCAGCAAAACATACAAGGATAGGACAATGAGAACCAGGAACGACAAACTACCTCTACACAGAGGACAATGGAACAGGGAATTAGTTGTACTATCTGTCCTACTTCCAAAGTCATGCTGATAAAATAAAACACCTGGGAATTTAGACCACTCCCAAGGGGAAAAGAAGGTAATGATGAGGAAAGAGAATTCTGACTGACTTTGAATCCTGAATGGGCCATATTTAAAACTGAAAGGGACTGAGTTGCCTTGGATAGGGAAGTTGTTGTTTGTTTGTTTGTTTGTTTGTTGCCTTCAATGGAAAGAAGATTGAGTTCAGTGAAAATAAAGTTCTGAGAAGTTATTTTTGTTGCGCACTTGTATTGAGATTGTAAATTATAAAACTATTACACCTACCACAATATAAAGCAAAACTGCCAGGAGGGGAGACAAAAGTTATAAAAAAAAAATGTTAAGAGGCACAAAATGTACCCCAATGTTCATTGCAGCGCTATTCACAGTGGCCAAGTCATGGGAACAACCAAAGTGCTCTTCGATAGATGACTGGATAAAGGAGCTGTGGTGCATATACACAATGGAATATTACTCAGCTACAAGAAAAGATGAAATATTGCCATTTGAGACAAAACGGATAGGCCTTGAGGTCACCATGCTAAGCAAAATAAGCCAGAAAGAAAAAAACCAAGCGCCATATGACTTCACTCCTATATGGAATATAAAACTGAAAGCAACAAAGAAACAAAAACTCATGGACACAGTCATAGTTTAGTGGTCCCCTGAGGGTAAAGGGTAGGGGGTGAGAGAGGAGGGAGGGGGAGTCAAATACATGGTGATAGAAAGAGATCTGACTCTGAGTGGTGCACACATAATGCAGCACATAGACGATGCACTGTAGAACTGTACACCTGGAACCTATGTAACATTTGCTAACCAATGTCACCCCAATAAATTTAACAATAAAAATAAATAAAATTTTTAAAAATATAACATCTGTTTAATAAAAGCTCAATGAGAGGATATACAGAGGATGATAAAATTGAAGAAATAAGAAAAGGTTCCTTGACCTTAAAAAAAAAAAAAAAAAAAAAAAAAAAAAAAAAAAAAAAAAAAAAAAAAAAAAAAAAAAAAAAAAAAAAAAAAAAAAAAAAAAAAAAAAAAAAATATATATATATATATATATATATATATATATATATATATATATATATATATATATATCTTAAGCTGTTAGACCCAAAGAGCTAATGAAGAAGAGCCTGATAATAATATTGGAAATAAGACACACTTGTAGCCTCAAGGATAGAATGAGAACACTATGTGAATGGAGGAGAGAAAAACTAACAACAAAAATGAGTCCTCTATAAGGGAACAAGAAATAAGCCTGCTATCAAATTTTCATCTACTGTATGGAATGCCAGGGAAGTCAAAGGAAAAAAAGAGTATCTATAAGGATCAGAGAAAACGACTTGGAATTTAGAATTCAATTCCCAACCAAACTATCATTCAAACGTTAATTGTGCAAGACACGTTCTCTGACCACAGTGTTAGGCACACAGCAATTAACAAAGGTCTAGCCAAAAAGAAAATCAACCATTTGGACATATTGAAACAGTCTGTCCAGTTACCCTCAATATAAAGAGGAACTGTCTTGAAATTTCAAGCTATTTTGAAATAACTGACATTGATGAGTATATATTAAAACCTGTGCACTGTAGCAACAATAGTGAAGAGAGAAGACTGTATTTGTAAATGTACGTTAGATGATGTGGAAAACTAAAATAAACAAAACACGTTGCAAGCAAATACTAACACATACACATAAAAAAAAGCTAGAAAGAAGTCAAAAATATTTAAGAGGACAATTGTGACTTACAAGACAAATTTTCAAGTAGATCTGATAAATAAAATCAGGAGCTGGCCCTTTGAAAGGATCAATACAATAGAAAGTGCATAGCCAGCCCATTGGATAAAAAAAAAATGGAGAAAGAAACCAAAACAAGTAAATGCCATTAGAACTGAGGAATGAGAAAAACAGACTTTGTAGAGTTAATTTTAAATAATAGATGGACAAAAAATTAAATATGAGCTTGAGCAATGTATATCAATACGGTTAAATCTCAAAACCATTTGGTTGAACAAATTGCTAGAGATGTGAACATTGTGAACATCATGGCACCGTGGATGTGAAGTTTTAAACTAAATACAAATACATAGCGGGTTGTTACAGAGACATAAATAGGTGGTGAAAATATAAATGCATGTGTGGGAAGGCTGCCACCAAAGTCAAGACAGCGGTTACTGCTCTAGGAGAATGAGGGAAATAGATGAGATGGGCACACAGAGGTTCCCAGGGTGTCGTTCCTGCTTTATTTTTTACAACATTGAACATCTGTGTGAAGTGTTAAGATTTAGCAAACCTGAACAGTGGATAGATAGGTCTCCATCAGAATATTCTCTGTTTTTCTAGATGATTAAAATATTGCATAATAAAATTTATAAGGGAATATCCTAGATAATTTTATACAATAAATTTGAAAATCTAAATGCCATGCTTTATTTCTCCGGAAAATAGAAATTACTAAATTAGGACAAAGGAAACAGAAAACGAAGTACGCCATTGGAGTTGAGAACTAGTCAAAGCCCTACCCCCATCAAAGACGTCAGAACGTAGTAGTTTTTATGCTAAAGTTTTTTGCAACCTGTAAGGGACAGATAATCCTTGTGACATTCAAACACTGAGTACTCTGTAGATATAACAACACTAATATCAAAACCAGAATCAGATAGTAAACATACACACCAAACTAAAGTCATTTTAAAAATCTCACTTATTTACCCCACTGAAAAAATTTTGGAATAAAAAATGAGCAAAGTGAATCTATTGGTTGTAAAGAGGTATTTAAAAGAGATTAAATACCTAAAAACATAAATCCTGGGAATCGATGAAATGCTGACAAAAGTATTTGAGACTCCTAGGCTCTGTACTCAATGCATTTAATCAGATCTTATTAGGACAAATGACGTTAGTAACTATTACTTTTATTATTACTACTGTGAGTACTACTACTATTTGATTAGCCCAAGGAGCATTTTGGTGACTCACCATCTCTGCTCTTTCCTACAAGTTGAAAAACTTAACAGAAGAACAGAGGAATCTGGGTTGTGTTTTGTAATTTTCCAATGCCGAATAAACAGCAGCAACTCCTTTGTTCAAGCTTGGAACCCCAGCGCGTGCACAATTTTTAGAAACATCAGATCTTCAGATGAAGGAACTTCCAGAAACACGTATGTACTGAGGCACTTGCGGGGACTGGATTTCCCTGAAGCATTACTCACTCGGGGGCCTGAGGTCAGGGTACATACTCTAATCTCTCCTTGGCATGGCTAACAATACCTGACCCCTTCAGTCAGCACACACTCATTTACTGCCTACCGAGTGTCAGGTGGCGTTCTGGAAGTGTGGGACACAGCAGTGAGCCAGGCTCACGCGGGCCCTGCCCTATTGCAACAGGTAAGGTCTGCTGGGAGACAGCAGACATTGCTAAGTCATTTGTGTATTTCAAAAGAGAGCTGAGAGGGAGCCACAGGAGCACCCAACCAGCAAACTTCGTCTACTTGGGGAATCAGAGAAAAGCTCAAAGCTGAGTGCAAAACTTACCCGAGGGCCCTGAATGTGGGAGCAACGTTGCCAAAAGAGTCCCTTCGCAGAAGGGACTGAGGAGTTGTGAAGCCACAGGAGGTAACAGTAAATGATCAGCACAGTTTAAAATAGAACGCTTGAAAGAAACAAAGTTTGTCTTCTTTCATTCTATAGACATCAAAGCTGTGTTAGTTGTCAGGAATTGTGGTGAGTAGGTCCCACCAGAAAGTGTTTTCATGCACTCATCGTGTGGTCCGTAAATATTTACTTACTGGATGCCAGGGACTGTTTTAGGCACTGAGGACACCGCAGACAGCCCCCATGAACTTATACCACTATGGAGTGACAAAAAATAAAACACAAAAGGAAAACGTGTTATGTCAGATGGTGATAAGAGCTATGCATGAAGACATAGCAGTAAAGCATGTTAGGGAGGTTGTTTGCCACTTTAAACAGGGTGATCACGAAGGCCTCGTCAGAAAGTGATATTCGAGCAAAGATTTGAAGGAATCAAGGGAGGAATAGCTGGAGGAATAGCATCCTGGTGGGGAATGGCAAGTGCAAAGGTCCTGAGCACAGAGAGCTCAGAGTCCAGTGGAAGAAACAAGCACACAAACGGAACCCTTTAACCATACGACAAGACAGGTGACCACGCGAGGAAACTTTTGCTACTTCATTACGAGAAGCTGTGGCACAATTCTGGCGCGGGGCTGCCGAGAGGACGTTGGATATTGCTGGAAGCACCTGGGTAGCCGGGTCACTGTTAAACTGAACCATTGTGCACGTGACACGTGGAAAAGAAAGAAATGTGCTTTGGCAGCACCGGGCTGGGTGTGGGCCAGGCGAACCTGATCAGCGTCCTCGCCTGAAACCCACTTCACCTTTCTCCAAACAACCTCTTTCCCTCCTTGTTCATTGTTCTTTCTTTGCTCATGACCTTCTGCTGTCCCGCTGGTGCAATCTCAGGCTGAGGGTGTAGGAAAACAGCCCTGTGGAGGGCAGCCAGGCCCCCAGCTTCTTATCCCCACCCCAACCCCCGCCCGCCGCCACCACCGACCTTGCCTAGCTCTTACTTTCCTGGGTAAGGCTCTCAATTTCTCTGAACTTCCACTTCCTCAGCTGCTTTTTTATGCCTCCCTACCCCCAGAGAATATATGAAGATAGTCCCAAAGGCAGGAAGTTGACAGGATTTTAATCTTGTAATAGCTTTTCTTCCTCCTTCCCTTCCCTGTGGCCACTGTATGTCCACCTGCCCCCACAACACACAAGCACAGGCAGGGCGGGGTGTGCCCTCTGTCCATGGGCTCCTAGCTCCAGCGTAAGACGAGTAGTGTGTTCTGTCCCAGTGCTGTCGTGTCCCACCAATGGCTGACATGGGTCCCCACAGAAATATTATTGTTGGTAGCGGGGTCCCTTACATGCACATGGCACCTTCAATGTGGGAGTAGAAGTGGTTTCTCTTCTCTCCCCACTTCTAAAAGCATTTGTCCTGCTGGGCCACCACTAACAATGGTCGGGGAAGCCTGAATTCAGGCTCTGACACGCCCGTGAGGAGTCCCCTGTCTTCCAGGGTCCAATTTCCTCATTTGGAATCATGACATGAGTCATAGGCTCTGTCACCCTCACCAGCTGTGACCTAGGAAAAAGACGTTTTGGAAATACAGAGCCCACCAACACACACACACGCCCCCCCCCCCCCCACTTCACCCAGAGATGATATAACGGGACCCTTTTTGCCTAGGGGAAGACCAGGCCCGCTGGAGCCAGTCTGCCCCCTGGGGTCAGGGGCTTCATCAGGTTTCTCCCTTTAATCGTTAACACAAGAGAAACCTGAGGGGAAAATAAGTAGGACAAGTGCATTGCCGGGAGCAGCAACTGGCAGTCTGCAGGTTGGCCTTTGCCAGCTCTCTGCAGCTGAGAAATCATGGCGATTATTCTTAGCATCTGATGCAGAAGCATTTTTTATGAGTCTCAAAATGTCCAGGCCAAAAAAGAAAAGGAAAGGAAAGGCACCAGGTCAGGAAGAAACTCCTTTGATAACGGTGGGACCAGGGAAGGGACAGGTGGGAAGCACCCGCACACGGAGTCATTTTGTCACTTCCCTGTGGGAGGCGCTGTGGAGAGCAGGGCTGACACACGCACACGCACACGCACGGATACACACACGCATGTCCTGCCTCCAAGCATTTCATAGGCTACCACGTAATCACTCATTTGACTGTAATTGTCATTCTCATACACATCATCCATCATCTCTACACCAGAAGAGAAATTCAGGGGACACTATGTCCAAGGAAGTGGCAACTGGGCTGAAGTGGTCACATAAAATGGCAAACTCCCTGTTCTCCTTGCCTGGCCTTAAATTTCTCCAGAGGAACGATCACCTTCTAAGATAAGGTATAATGTACTTGTATTTCCTGTCAGCCCCCCTCGCCCCGTGTAGGCTCTGACCGGCTGCCCCTCCCCTTCCTCCCCTGCAGTGCTCCTGGCTGAGAGACAGGCAAACAGAGTGAAAACGACCGGCTCTTAGCCGCCCCACCCGCTGGGCGCCCACAGGGCTCTGTGAAGAGCAGAGATGGCGTGACTCTCCCCGTTCTGCTGAAGCAGTAACATAAGCAAGTGGCAGGGAGGACGATGAAGGCTACTCAGGGTCATTCGCCTACCACCCACCAACCTCGTGGGGCTGGCATTCGAATCTCCTGATGTCTAGGAAGCACTCAAACTACAGAAATTATTATTTCATCTTTCTTATGTCATACTTTTCCGAGGAAAGGGGGTAATAAATTACCTTCTTAACGCTCCTAGCTGGCACGGTGGACATTCTCCTGCCTCCTTTGCCTTCCCGGCCCTTGCACAGGGCCAGACCATAAATCGCCCTTCACCCCAGCACCCGGGCCTGCGCAAAGACCCAGGGAGGTCTTTTTCCACTCCCCAGAGCGCAGTCCGGACAGCTTCGCGAAGGCAAGGCTGCCGCCTACTCCTCGCTCCTAAAACGGTTTTAACAGTGTGTATTCACTAGCCACATCCTTAGTACAGGTGCTGGTTCAAGACCCTGACCACGTGTTATTAGAATGATACTCTTTTTATGTCTCATTCCATAAAACACATTCAAACAAAAAGGAGTATTTCTAAGATGAAAGGTGATTTTTCTCAGGGATGCTGGGACCTTTTTTCCTTAAGATGACTTATTACTGGTAACTGATAACAACAATGGCATGTTACAGAGTTAGAAAGACAGTTACAAAGACTGTTAAGGGCCTTCCTCAAGGACTGCTCCTTTTTCTTGTTTCCCCACGATATAAATCCTTCCACGTAGGAACTGCAAGTTCCGTGTAGAAATCAAAGTCCATGAGACTCCTCTTGAATTGGCTCCTGGCCTATGATACGAGGATTGGTTACAGCAAACTCGTTCCACCCAGGGTCCCCGGGCCACACGCGGCCCAGGACAGCTTGGACTGCAGCCCAACATAAATTTGTAAGCTTTCTTAAAACATTACAAAAATTACACACAGACCTTTATTTTTGGCTCATGAGCTATTATTACTGTGAGTGTATTTTACGTGTGACCCAAGACAATTCTTCTTCCAATGTGGCCCAGGGGAACCAAAAGTTTAGACACCCCTGTGTTACAGGTTTAGGTGGGGAGAATGCAATCCATTACAGATGTCCCAATTCCTCTGAGCTATCCCCAATCTAAAGATTAGTTTTTTGATCTGGATCTCTGTAATATCAGCCACGGGGGTTCTGTATTTTGTCATGTGGGACGTCTGGACAAGAATTCACTTCTATCCTGCTGCTGCAGGGAGCAACCAACACCCTAATACCCTGCTCTTTAGCCAACAAAACCCCTCCACCTCTGTGAGAACATAGTCTGAGTCCCAGGTGACAACAGGTGATAGGCCCCCACCTGCTGGGCCAGCACTTACCATGGAATGACTGTCATTTCTTGTCCGAGGGTGGAGAAGGCACCGCTGTCCCCCACATTGTCTCAGATGATACCACACTGTTTCTAGCAGTCTGGTTTTGCACATTTTATTCCTGCAATGCCTGGTTTTTGTACTAGTTAGGATATTTGGATGCAAGGATCAGAAACCACCTCAAATGACTTGAAGATGTTTATGCATGGATTTGTCATGAGGACGGAGGAGATTCTTGCAGAAGCTATCAACAAGGATGCCGTCAAACTCAGGAAGCACGTCTCCTAATGAGTTTTCCAGAACCTGGGCAATGTTCCTCCATCTCTCATCTCTGCTTCTCTCTACGCATCAGTGTCTTATTTCTCTACCCAGGACAGCTGTTTCCTTCACGCCTCAGCCCACATGGCAGAATATGGCCAACAGCTCCCAAACATACAGACTGTAGCTCCAGCTCCTTTGAACGACCAGTCTTTCAGAGCTGCAATTGCAAATGACTGTAAAAGGGTCTCACCACAGCCCAACTTGAGTCAGGTGGCCTCCCTTGTTGCAGTGGCCATGAAGGTGGGACCACCTTGGTTGTTGAGCCCCAACTTCCGGTCTGTTGGCCGTAGTGTCAATTGCTGTCAATTAGACAAGAAAGCGTTCGAGAGCTTTGTCATCCACCAGACTTGCAGTCTGTTCACAGGTATGTGATGTAGCAAGGACCTGGACCCTTGATGGAGCTGTATGATAAGCACGATTCTGGACGGCTAATCCCAGACGTGATCGATGGGGGAGGGCTGATAAATGTTGCCTCCACTGTACTATTTTTTGTTACATTAGCCATTATCTGGATGTAACCAGCTCTGTGCAGTCACCTGGTCTCTCCCCTCCATCACTGTTGACCTCGCACACACAGACACTTAGATTTCTCACCCAGTGCACACAGAAATGGAAGAGGGTTCAGACGTTGGGTTCAAACAGCGCGCTGTTACTGAATTCTTAGCAGCAGAAAAAGTTCCTCCAATGGAAATTCACAGATGAACACAAGCTGTTTATGGTGATCGGCGTGTTGATGTGAGCACAGTGGAACGTAGGGTAAGGCAGGTCGTCTGTGATGAAGAGGTGAAGTCTGCAGTGAGGAAATGGTTTCAAAAACAAACACTGATTTCTTTTAAGGACAGATTTCACAAACTAGTGCAGTGTTGACAGAAGTGTATAAAGTATGTGGTGATTTTGTAGAAAAGTAATTATGCTTTGGAAACAAATCATGTAGGTACCTTTCTTTTTTTATTTCATTAAAATATCTTTTCCTGTCCATTTTCTATTTAAGTGGATGCAAAATTTATCAGCCCACCCTCGTACTTCTCTTAAAAGTGTCCCTGTGAAAAATACCTAAAGCACAGGAGACCTAAGTAGTAGTGTTTATATCTCATGACCCAGACCTCATCTGAATGTAGGGTGGACAACATTCCCAACAGTGAGTCTAGCCTTGGGTGGTGCAGATGAGTCAGGTCTGCAGTATGGTATAGCCCAGCCCTTCCCAAACTTTAATGTGCAGGCAAATCGCTGGGGAGCCCCTTAAATGCAGACTCTGGCTCAGTAGTCACAGGGTAGGGTCTGAGTCTGCACTCCTACCAAGCTAGAGGCTGCTGCTGGGATGCAGATCACATTCTGAGTAGCAAACGCATAGAAAAAGAAGTGTGGGAAGTCAGTCGTTTGTGTCATCCTTTAATCAGGGAAAAGCAGTATTCTCCCTGGGAGGATGGATGAAAGTTGGAGGGCCTGGTGGAAGATGGGGGACTGAGCAAAAACCGTCATGTTGGGAAATTGCAGACACTAAAGGTTATTATTCAGGAGGAGCTGTGGCATTCCTTTTAGCATGCAGATAAAAAGATTATCACCAAAATAAAGAATCTAAATTAAAAAAAAAAAAAATAGCGTGTCTAGCCAGTTGACTCATATCCTTCCTCTAAGGCATTTTAACCAAGAAACACATATGCTGCTGTCGGTTTTATAGCAAGAACTTGAGCTGATTTATCACATACATTTGAGGGCTGGTGACCATCTTGAGCCCTTGCAAATGGAGGCAGTTGGTGAAAGGAAGGACATGGGAAGCATCAGAGTGAAGCAGAGATGGATCAAACCATGACACCCTTGAGACATGAGAATGAAGCTTTGGTTCCCAGGAGCTTCTGGAATGTCCAGTTCCCAGGAGGTCCAGCTGCAATTCAACTCCTACGTCCATGAAATGGGCTATTTGATCCCTACAGTACGATCTCCCGCTTCTCTTGAGCTAACTCGAGTAGATTTCCATTGGCCACCGCCAGCAATCTCTGACTCAGAGAGCCCGAGAGGCTGTCAGATGGGGCGTGAGGCCCAAGGGCTGGGCGAACACCTCATTAGCCATTTCGCTGAGCAACTTTGAAGAGCATCAACGTATGCACTTCCCTGCTCATGTCTGCTTCTTCTGGGTTCAGAGAATGAAATTCTCAGAGTCCTCTAAGCAACTCCCACCTGTTCCAAGCTTCATCAGGACCTGCTGGTGAGAGGCTACTGGGCATTGAAACAGCAACACCATCTTCCCTGGACTGTCCTCGGCTGGCTGACGGTTCGACGGGCAGAACGTTCACGCCCGGCCTGTAGCATCAAGCAGGTGCTACTCTAACCATTCTAATATCTCCTTTTCCCCCTCCCTCCCTCCCTCCTTCCCTCCCTTCCTTTCTTTCTTTCATTCATTTTTTTTTTTTCTAGAGGCTGAGGATTCAATGATGAGTAAAAGAGGCACAGCCCCTGCCCTGGTAGCATTTATAATCCAATTGAGGAAATGATGGTAGTTAAACATGAAACAATCACTCAAAAATGGTAAAAGTACACTTGGGTCAAGTGCTCCAGAGGAGAGACGTACAGCATAGCTGTGAGAGAGAAAGGGGGCCCGTGTGATTCCATCACACAAGTCCTGGAAGGCTTCCTGGGGGAAGTGAGCAATTCTGGTGAGAAATCGTGCAGAGAGGGCAGAGCGGTGACCTGGGCAGGCCCTGGATTGGAGTTGGCCAAGGTCATGCATTTAAGAGGCTGGAAGGACACCGTGTGACCAGGGATCGACTGAGTGGAGTGTGGTGCAAGGAGAGCACAGAGCAGGGGGTTGGGGCCCGATTGTGTGGGCTTGGACAAGCCATGCCCAGGGTTTGGTCTTCCCCCTAAGAGTAACTGAAACCATATGCTCCAAAGCGCCGGGTGGACTCGCAGGTTACTGGAGGCAAATGCCCCGTTATCCTTTTGGGGAGTTCAGCCTCTTCCATGCTCCAGCGTCCAGCTGAGGGGACATGAGAAGGGCTCTGACAGCATCTCCCATGTTTCTGTACACAGCTGTGGGCCACATCGAGATGGAATCAAGACCTCCCACTCGATGGAGCTAGGCGGGGAGTCCGACTTGGCTGCGGGAATCCCTGTGAACGTCCTGCGGAAAGGTCGGCGGGGGCTCCGGGAAGAGTCTTCTGAGCTTCAGGTGCCATGTCTCTCACGGGCGGTGCGCTGAGCCCTCCCCGAGAGTGGATAAAAAGATGCCCTGAAATCATGTGGCACTGGGACGCGTAAGCACTCCCCTTCCTTTTAGACTCTCTCAGCTTCATCACGGAACAAAAAAATCCATACCATTGATTTTTAGCGCCAAGCCAAGGCCCGTGACCTTGTTTAGAGAGTAATGCAGGTCCAGGATACTGGGCTGAGAGCAGGGACTGCCACACTCTTCGTTCCCTTTCTTGCACACAGAAGTTTCAGCCCCAAACTGCTCTCCTTCCTCCAGTCTCTCTCTCTTTCTCCCTCTCTCCCTCTCTCTCCCTCTCTCTGTCTCTCCCTCCCTCTCTCTCTGTCCATTGCCACTTTAAGTATTTCCTGGGACTTCCTTTCTTGAGACTTGCTTATCAGCAAATGAACAAACAAGACAAAGAAAAACTCATACAGACACAGACAACAGTTTAGTGGTTACCGGTGGGAAAGAGGAGTAGGGGGAGGTAGAAGAGGGGAAAGGGGGTCAAACACATGGTGATGGGAAGAGACTTGACTTTGGGTGGAGAGCACACAATGCATTATACAGTCAATGTGTTACAGAAATATACAACTGAAAACTATAATAATCTTATTAACCCATGTCACCCCAATGAATTTAATAAAAATTGTAAAAAGACTTGCTTATGGACCTTCCTCATGCTCTGTTATTACCAGCAAGACTACTTATTGCCATGAAATGATCATATGGCGGGCTGACTCGAGAGGCCCTCTTCCCTCCCTCAGAGTCTAATTCTTCTTCCGTTCTATGTACCGTTCTCATAAGCTGAGTCATATCTAGTGATATGCTGACACTATTAATAATTGCTCACATTTATATAGCTCAGGAAATCAGAGAGCCAGCGTAGAAGAGTTTGGAAAGGCCATCAAGTCCAGAAACTGTCATATTCTATATGTACAATTCCCCTCTTGTCTGAGACGGGGTTGCAAACTTGGGTACCAGAAGAGAAATCCAGCCAGCAGATATGTCTTGTTTGGCCCATTAAAAAAAAAGGTTTTAAAAATCAAGAAACATCCTATTTTAAAAATTCAATTTTAAACTTCTCTTATAAAAGAGAAACAGTCTTGTAACATCCAGTAGACCTGAGAGGCCATTGCTCCTTTAGGCGGGACGAGGCCCCTCCCATTGCCAATTCCCCACCCCTCCCTAGTGAATTGTCTTCAACCCGTATCACTCAGTGGCTTGATGTTTGAATCTTCCACAATAATCTCCAAGAATCCCCTAAGTGTATGAGGGGGGACCCTGAAAAGCTTGGAAGTGTTTTCTGGAGGGTGGGCCCCTTGTAGTATAGGCCTCCCCCCACCCCAGATGAGTGTTCTATTAATAGGGACCCATGTGCATCCGCCTACCAGCTGGTGGTGTTGTGAGAGGCTGTGCTGGGCTTCAGTGAATTTATTTTGGAGACTCAACACTGCCTGTTTCGTGGGCACAAACAACGTGCAGTGTGACAACATGCCTGCCCACACCGCACGGAGTGTTCAGTTTTCGACCAAAAATGACATGACCCCTCCATGCCCCACCCTCCCTATTCACCCCATCTCACCCCAGCAATGCTTACTTTCTGTTTTTGTTTTTCTTTTGTTTCCCCAGATGAAAAAAGTCCTCAAAGGGAAAAGTTTTGCTGATGTGGAAGAGGTGAGACAAAAAACGGCAGAAGCACTAAAAGACATCAAAATCGATGAGTCCGAAAACTGGAGCCGTGGGAAAGTGTCTCAACAGGTATATCAAAGAGAGAGTACTTCGAAGGTGACTGGAGTTTAAACATGTAAGAATAAATACACAATTTTTTATAAGTAAATTCCGGGTTTCTTTGGGTCCCCTCCCTGTATGTTTGAGCAACCCTAGGGGAAAAGAACTCACCAGCTTCAAACACCAGCCCTTCCCTCTCTGAGCAGTTCCTTCCAGGGTTTTTCCTTACACGCTGACGGCCACAGCACGCACTGCCGGCCCTAGCCCAGCTCCTTACCCCTAGACAGAGGGCGGGTCCCTGGTGAGTGTCCTCCAGGTGGGCATCCCAGGCCCTCCCCTAACTTGGTTTCCAGTTCCTCCACCATCTTGGTTTCTATTCTCTGGACACAATTTACTGTTCTTATTCCTTTCAAAGTATAACATCCAGAGATGAAGGTTGTCCTTCTGATGGAGTCAGCTCATCCCTTTCTGGTCTAGAATTTCATGCACGTACTAATTAAAGGCGTGTCTACCAAACAGCAGGTGCCAGGCTCTGGCATCACCTTGGCAAACAGCAGGATCCCAGGACCAACCTTCCGGTGGGGAGCCTGCAGTACTGAGCATGCTCCAGAGAAATGCAAAGTAAGTTCCAGATAAATCCAAGAATTTAGCATGAAAAGAATATGAAAATTTAACAAATCTAAGGGTAAATGGGAGAATAATTTGATGATCTTAGAGAAACCTTTCTAATCACAACAGAAAACCTAGAAGCTACAAAGGAAAAAAAAATGGATAAATCTAACCGCATCAAATTTTAACATTTTGGAGGCTAACGGGACTATAAACCAATCCAAAAGACAAACTTGGGAAAATATTTGCAACGCAAATGAGAAACCAAGGACAGATTCCTGCAATATACAAATTACTCCTACAAATCAATTGACAAAGGATATAAAAAATTTACCAAAGGAATGTAAGTGATGCAAACAAATGAGACCATTTTGAACCTCATTAATAGTCAAAGACACACAAGTTAAAATGATGAGGTATTTTTTGAGTAAATATTGGCCGCAGTATTTTAAACCGGATTCTCCCCGAGCCGTCAGTGTGTATGGAACCCAGAGTTCCCATCTACTGCGTGTGGGAGCAGCTCTTCTGCGGGGAGTTCGGCAATTAGCTCACTTTAAGTGTTATGATGCTGCAATTTTAATTGTCCCTGCCCTTTATTTTCTCATCGGCCTATCCCCATCACAGAACTAGCTCATGTCTGCACCTCCCCCGCCCCTTGTGCCATCCCTCTTGATTCTAGTCCATCTGTAATTTCTGGACCACAGTTCTCCTGGCCTAGAGGATTTCCACACAGCTTGTCTGTTTTCTTAATCTCCTAGGAAATTCAATAATGGTCTAGTTAGCTCCATAGGGTCTCTGCCAAGACTCCTGACAAAGGTGAAATCTGAATTGTCCAGGAGTGTCTTTATTTTTAAAAAGTTTGTTTTCAATTCAGTTGACATTCAATATTACTTTAGATTAGTTTCAGGTGCACAGCATAGTGGTTAGACATTTACGTAATTCATGTGATCCCCCCGATTAGTCTAGCACCCAGCTGGCACCACACCTCGTTGTGACTATTTTGGAACTACCAATTTGTACTTCTCAATCCCTTCACCTTTCTCACCAGTTCCCCAAGCCCTCCCCCTCCGGCAACCCTCAGTTCATTTTCTGCATTGATGACTCTATTTCTGTTTTGCTTGTTCGTCTATTTCGTTCTTTTTCAACCCCAATTCCCTTACCAACAGGAGACGAAATGTAAGCACCTGGCGGTCCTGGTGAAACTGAGTAGTATCAGGGACCACCATAGTTGTGTTCACAGCTGGGGTCTTTCCGTGCACGGTAAAGAAACTGAAACTAGAAATTCAGTCACCGAGCACATCATCGACAAGTGGTCTCTTCTCAGCAAAGACGGGCTGTGTCCAGGGGGTTACAAGAAAAACAAACCCACTGGATGTAAGCTCCCCCTGTGTGTTTGGCCCGGGCTCCTTACACCTTTCCAATGCTTTCCACCCACAAGCCATAAACAGAAGAATTTTACTTTCTAACACTTGCATCTTGCAAACAACATCCATGCTGAAGGCAGTACCTCCCCGTGCCTTTCATGCTCCTGCATGTTGCTATTGGTCTTCCTTGAGCGTCTCCGCCCCTAGCACTCTATGAACGTGAATAACGCGACACCACCTTCGGAACGGCAGCTTTAAAACACAGTTGCTAGTTAGCTGCAGTAACTGGGGTCATGTAACATTCCAGGCTTAATTTGCCCCATTAATAATAAGGATCCAACAACATACCAGAAGGAAGAAGGGTGGGCCCGAAGAGGAGTTGAGAGTCTTTTTCCATCTATCTTGTGACTTTTTACACTACATCTCCTCTCACTGTATTAAGGATTTCAGCAAATGTTAGTTTCTTTCCAATTAGTAGTCCTGGGAAACGGTATATTCACATGCAAAAGAATGAAATTAGATTCTACCTTACACCATATGCAAAGATTAACTCAAGATGGACCAAAGACCTAAAACATAAGAGCTAAAACTCCAAAACCCTTAGAAGAAAACTTAGGGGGAAAGCTTTATCACACTGTATTTAGCATTAATTTCTTGTACATGACACCAGGAGCACAGGCAACAAAACAATTAGATAAATCAAACCTCATCAAAATTAAAAATTCTGTGTATCAAAGGATACTATCAACAGAGTGAAAAGGCAAACCACAGAATAGGCAAAAAATATTTTCAAATCACATATTTGATCAGGAGTTGGTATGCAGAATATAGATAGAACTCATACCAACCAACAACCAAAAAATGCTTTTCAATGAGCAAAGCACTTGAATAGACATTTCCCTAGAGAAGATCTATAAACGGCCAATAAGCAAACGAGAAGATGTTCAACATCATTAATCATTAGAGTAAAGCAAATCAAAATCACATTGAGATACCACTTTATAATTATTTAAATGGCTATAAAATAGGCGGGGGTAAAACAGAAAATAACAAGTGCTGGTGAGTGTGTGGAAAGACTGGGACATTGGTGCATTACTGATGAGAGTATAAAACAGTGCAGCCATTGTGCAAAATGGTAAGTGGTTCCTCAGAAAGTTAAACAAAGATTTACCACATGATCCAACAGTTCCACTTCCAGGTATTCAACCCAAAAGAATTGAAAGCAGGGACTGGAACTGATACTTGTACCCCAATATTCATGGCAGCATTATTCACAACAGCCAAGATGTGAAAAAAAATCCAAATGTCCATCAACAGATGAATAAACAAAGAAAATACGGTGTGTGCATGCAATTGAACATGATTCAGCCTTCAAAAAGAAGAAAATTCGGACATTTGCAAAAAGGGATAAACCCAAGAACATTATGCTAAGTGAAATAAGCCAGTCACCAAAGAACAAATACTGCATGATCCCATTTATATGAGGTATCTGAAATAGTCCAACTCATGGAAGCGGGGACTACCATAGTGGTTTTCAGGGTAGAGGGTAAGGAAATCAGGGAGTTGTTATTCACTGGATATATCAGGTTAGATTCACACTAGAAAAGAAATAATTACCTCCTAGCTCTTCATCTACTGCCTGTGACATAGGGACTTACTCGCTTACATTATAAAATCCATCTCCACTCTTTTTCCAAGGCACTTACATTTTAACGTATTATGTTACTTACTACGTCATTTACTTACTCATTATAGTCCACGTTTATTGTCTATGACCTCCTTTAGGACCTAAGCTCTGCAAGGGAAGAAATGTTTACCTATTTTCTTCACTGACATAGCTCCCACACTGCTAGGACAGCACCCAGCCTATAGTAGCCCCTCAGTAAATAGCTAATTTATTAAATTAATGAATATTTTAGACTTTGTCTAGAGTGAAAATATAAAGTAACAGGTGCAGACAGGCTATTGTTACAGTATACTTTTTAGGGTTTGAAAACTCAAAAAATTATGTTTACTAAGGGTAGAATTAGAAAGAGTTCAGGTATTCATTCCATAATAGGAGAAAAAGAACTTTGGTTTTTGCTGTTGCTGTTGTGAGTGCGTGTGTGCATGTGTGTGTGTATGTGTGTGTGTGCTTGCAATACTGTGTGTTAACAAAAACTCAGATACAGACAACAGTTTAATGATTACTAGAGGATAAGGGGGGTGGGTAGTAGAAGAGGGTAAATGAGGTCAAATATGTGGTGATGGAAGGAGAACTCCAGGTGGTGAACTCTCAATGCCATACATAGGTGATATATTATAGAGATGTACACTTGAAACCTATATAATTTTTCTAACAACTGTCACCTCAGTAAATTTAATAGAGAGAAAATATATGAGTATTGTGTTTTAAATAAGGATAAAGATATGTTGGGGAAAAGACACAATGTTCTTTTCAACAGTTTTCAGATCCTTTCATGGTTTTTGAAGTGAGATAAGTAGAAACAGCTGAGAGCTTCCTTCCCAATAGGATTAAAAGGATGACTTGTATAATTCATCCACTGAGCGTCGTGGTCCCTGAGACCAGCCCCGGACGCACCACAGGGAGGCAGGCAGCCTACTTTCCTTTCAACTTCTGTCAGCCCTCCCCAATTTCTCAAGTGGCTTATCCTCCCCACACTCTATATTAAGTAAGATTCAGGAGAAAATATTGTTTGAGGTTTGGATTCAGCATCAGGCAAAAGGAGATTCACCTAGAGCTTTCTTACCTTCTTTGAACTCCATCCCCAGTTAAAAACACCACCACACAAACACACACAAAACGCTTTTAACCAAAATGCTTCGTTTTCTTTTTACCCTCGACCACTCTTACTTTCCAAAAGAGATAGGAGATCCACGGGGGCGTGGGGTGACATTGGGGCACGAGCAGCTTGTGGTCATTTGCACAGGCTGTGAGGGCATCACCCCTCTAGGTTAGGCAAGTAGACAAGGGGCAGAAGGAATCTGAGAGGCATTTCTGTCTATATTGCTTCATGGCAAAAAAACAACAAGAACTTTTCTGTGACGGTTGTTAATCTCATCTGCAGTATTATGACTCCCAGATGATATCCTGACCCACGCCAAAAGTAAATACATAAATACACACACACACCAAGGGCCCAAGATTATGTGTCCTGTGGGTTAGCCTCCTGGACTCACACCCTCACATAGTAATCTGGTGAACTGGGCCTCACACCTGCATCCCTTCATTCACATTAATACGTGTGACAAAGGGAAGTCACAATGAAAGTATTGGTGTTGTTCATTCCTCACCCCCAGCTTTATTGAGATATAATTGATATTGTGTAAGTTTAAGGGGCACAATGAAAGGATTTGACATGCAGATGAATTGTGAAATGTTTACCACAATGAGGTTAGTTAACACAGTCTTCATTACACATAGTCAGCATTTCATCTTCGTTGTCGTTGTCGTTGTAAGGGTGAGAAGATTGAAGTTTTGTGCTCACTGCCCTGTATGCACTACAGTCACAATGCTGTCCATTAGATCCAGAACTTACTCACCTTATTATAGAAAGTTTATACCCTTTGACCAGCATTTCCCCATGTCCCCAGCCCCCAGCCCCTGGTAACCATCAATCTATTCTCTGTTTCTATGAGTTCAACTCTTTAGATGCCACATAAAAGTGAGATCATACAGTATTTGTCTTTCTCTGTCTGACTTATTTCACTCAGCATAATGTTGTCAAGGTCTATCCATGTTGTTGCAAAGAGCAGGATTTTCTTCTTTTAAGTACTCCTCTGTGGTGTGTGTGTGTGTGTGTGTGTGTGTGTGTGTGTGTGTGTGTCTGACATTTTCTTTATCAATTCATCAGTTATTAGACACTTTGATTGTTTCCATGTTTGCATTATTACAAATAATGCTTCAATGAATGTGGGAGTGCAAATGTCTTTTCTAAATACTGATTTCATTTCTTTTGGCTAAATACCCAAAACATGGCATTTCTGGATCATGGGGTACTTTTATTTTTAATTTTTTGAGGAACCATCATAGTGTTTTTCCTTGTGACTGTGCCAATTTACACTCCCACCAAGAGCGCACAAGTGTCCCCTTTCCACCCGTACCTCACCAGCATTTACTTCATGTCTTGTTGACAACACGTGTGACGTGACAGCTCACTGTGGTTTGGATTTGCATTCCCCTATGGTAAGTGGTGTTGAGTACCTTTTCATGTGCCTGTTATCCATTGCAAGCTTGCTTTGGTGAAATATCTCTTCGGGTGCCCTGCCCATTTTTAATTGGATTATTCATTTCACTGCTATTGCATTGTATGAGTTCCTTCTATATTTTGGCATTAACTCCTTATCAGATAGATAGTTTGCAAATATTTTCTCTCAGTCTATAGGTTGCCTTTTCCTTTTGTTATTTCTGTGGCTTTGCAGAAGCTTTTTAGTTTCATGTAGAAACACTTGTTGACTTGCTTTGTTGCATCTGCTCTTGGTGTCAAAAGGCCCTGCTGTGGGCGTGCAGTCCGGGGGCCGCAGGGTCTCACTGTGGGCATGCACACAGCAGTGGAGGCAGGTGATGGGAGTCAAGCTGGTGAAAGCTGCTATGGTCTGGGAACCCACTGGATTTTATTACTCAGGGTTCTCCAGACCTGCAGAATCAATATGATATTTGTACGAAGATTTTTCTTAAATCACTTTATTGATGGATGATTGACATTTAAAAATTGTGTGTATTTACATCTGTAACTTGATGAGTTTGGAGACAAGTATGTACTCATGAAACCATCACCACAATTTGTTACATACTTAAAAATTTTGTGAAGGAAGTAGATCTTAAGTGTTCTTCTCACAAAGTAATAATAATAATAACAATAATAATAATAATAAAAAGGAAGGTGGTGGGAAACTTTTGGAGGTGATGGATCTGCTTCTGGCTGTGGTGTCCAACCTTTTAACTTCTTTGGGCCACGTTGGAAGAAGAATTGTCCTGGGCCACCACAAAATACACTCACACTAACAATATTGTGAGCTAAAAAAAAAAAAACAGTTGCAAAAAAAATCTCATAATGTTTGAAGAATGTATGTTGGGCTGCATTCAAAGCCGTCCTGGGCGGCAGGCTGGACGTGCCTGGTTCATGGCATAGAAGGAGGTTTGGTATCAGGAGCCAACTCACACAAGGCCTTAAACGGGGTCTGAGCAGCCCCACAATCCACGAGACCCAGGAAGGCCGTGTGGTTCAGCCTGGAGGCCTGAGACCAGGGAAGCTGGTGGTGTAAACCCCAGCCCAGGTGCAGAAGGCCAGCGTTCCTGCCCGTGCAGTCAGGCAGAGAAGAAAAACGCACCTCCCTTCCTGCGCCGTTCTCTCTGTGCAAGCCCTCCGCCTGCGGTGGGGAGAGGGGCCTGCTCTGCTGAGCTTACCAGTGCTGATCTCACCCGGAAACGTCCCCACGGACACACCCGAAATCATGCTCACAAATATCTGGACACCCTGCGATTCGGTCAAATGGACACATCAAACCAACTGCCCCAGGGTGCTCTTCTTCTGAAAGAGTCTGTGTAGAGTCTCTTGTAAGATCGACACCTTTAAATGAGATAGATGAAAGCTCTTGGCACAGAGCCTGGCCCACATTAGGTAATTTATGAATGTTTTCATTCATTTATTAATACATGTCATTGGAAATTCGATGTAAATGCCATTTCTTCTAGTGCCTTCTCACATTAATCAGAAGGTAGTCCACTAAAACATGCTAAAAGCTCATTTTATTTTTATCCATTGTGTGTATCCCTAAAGTGAAGGTATTTATATATAAAATACTGTACATGTGTCAAAGGTCATTCATTTATAGACAGAATTGGTTGCCACTTATCAAGTAGAAGGAAAGAAGAGCTCAGGCAGCTCCCACTACTGCTAAAAATAGCACACTCCTCTTCAGCATTTTGCCCATTTACTTGTTTGCAAGGAGTCTTGCAAGGTGTAAATTCTGTAACCCATTAGCACAGCCTGTCACAGAGTAGGAGTTAATGAAGATGTGTCTGCCTCTTAGGAGGGAGTAGTTGATGACATTTTGATGAAGGGACACATGGCATAGACCTGCATAGACCTGAGGAAGGTCGCAATTTACAGAAGGAAAAAGTGGATGGCTCCAAAAGTATTATTTCCCCAATTTTCCCATTTTGCCAAGAATCAGTCCTAAACCAACATCATGGTCCTGCTCCTGCTGGCTTTCTCTGGCCTAAGATGTTCCAGAATGAAGCATATAGTATTGTGTGGACCTGAGGTGCCACGCCCTGTGACACGCCATTTGCTGTTTCTTAGCTAAAAGTGGGTGTTTCCCTCCATCTCTACCGCCACTGGACCCCTTCCACCCATCACACTGCAGCCAACGGGTCGTGTCGATCATTTCCCTCCTTGTTCTTGGAGTAAAGTCACAAGTCCCCACCTGAGCCTGCAAGGCTCTGCTGTGTCCCGGTTTGTCCAGCATTCACCAGCTGCCTCTCACATACGCCCACTCACTCATGCTTCAGCCGCTGGCTTCCCTCAGGTCCTCGAGGCATCCTGTCCCACAGGCCCTGACATTTGCAACTTGTTCTGTCTGTAACCCAGGACCACGGCATACTTAATTCTTTAAGCCTCAGCTTAAATGTGAGTTCCTGTGGGAAGCCTTTCTGACCACCCCAACCTAGGTCAGAACCCTGTTATACGGTATACCAACATCTTGTGCTGCTTCTTTTGTTCTACTTTCCAAACTTATATTTAAACATCAATCAACTGTGTAATGGTTTAATATCTGTCTGTGCCCCAGGCTCTAATCTCCCGGAGGGACCATGTCTACCTTATTTATCACTACATTCTGGAACCTAGAATTATGCCCAAGAATAGTAGACAGTCAGTAAATACTCGCTGACATGATGAGTGAGATCAAATCTCCATGAAGGTGTTTCCCAAGTAATATTTCTAGCAGATATGGAGGTCATGAAAAGGTGGCACCCAGATTCATAGTTGTCTGTCTTCTGATCATAAAGTAAATGTCCCACAGCAGATGGAAGTAGACAGTAGTTTTCATTATGGGAGAACAGAAAACAGCTTGAGTTAATTGAGGCAGACGGTCCATGAACCGTGTTTCAGAACTAAAGCAGAGCTTTTGACCTTTGGTAATCAAGAAATATTTCAGAAGTTATATATATTGGACTCAGTTCAACCATTTATCAAGATCAAATTGTTTCTAATAAGTAATGCAAATCATTCCATCTTTCTTTTATTCTACAGTTTCTTGGACCTAAACTACCCTAAAAAGTAGGCTAACATGTGCTAGTTGAACATTTCCCTGTTCACATCTACTTTGCCCTCTATTTTTTCCCCTCTGTTTAACACGTGTTTCCGAGGACAAATGCCTACATCAGATATAATTGAATGCTGAGAAAAGTTCTTTTGGGTCAAGGCTGATTTCTACCTCACTACCCACAACCAAAGAATGTGACTGCCTGTGCCAGGTAAACAATAGCTATTCTTTTGTAATTATTCAAGGTGCAAAAATTAGCTTAGTGGGGAAAAAAAGTTAAGTAGCTGAGGAAACACTCGACAATACCCAGGACAGGTCAGATAAATAAATTTTACATTTTATAGCATAGTATAATTTATAAAGCCCTCTGGCATTCCACCTCTCTTGATCCTGGCTTTGATCACAGCAAGCCAGACATTTTTACTGATGTGAAAAGTGTGGCAGAGAATTTCTGGCTCAAGGTTCTGGAGCTAATAAAAGAGTTGCTAAAACCCAAATCTACATTTTTCTGTCCCACTATGTCTTCGGAATTATGAGACCTGCTTCAGGTGTTACAGGGACAAGGCAAAAGCCCAGGGGATGATTCACAGGGACTTTTGTATTGAGGGAGCTCAGGTCTCACTCTGCTTGGAAACCCTCACCCTGCCGAGAGCTTTCTTCAGAGCCTCCTTCACTTCCTTGTTCCTCAGGCTGTAGATTATTGGGTTCAACATAGGTATGACCACAGTGTAAAATACTGACACAATCTTGTCCTCCCCAAGGGACCTGCCCATATTACCTTTCAGGTATATGAATATGAGTGTTCCAAAGAAAAGAGCCACGGCAGTCATGTGAGAAGCACAGGTGGAGAAAGTCTTGGCTTTGCCACTGCCTGTGCGAATCTTCAGAATGGCCCGAATGATGAACAGGTAGGATACAAGAATCACTGAACTGCTGGTTGAAATGACCAAGAAAGCTAAGAGGTATATGACTTGCTCCTGCAGCCGGGTCTCACTGCAGGCAAGCTTCAGCAGGGGTGGAAGGTCACAGAAGAAGAAGTCCACACGGTTGGACTTACAGAAGGAGATTGAGAAGGTACACCCAGTGCGGACCACGGAATTAAGCATGCCCCCGGCATACGCCCCAGCCACCAGCCCCAGGCGGGTCTGTGATGTCATGGCAGCGGCATAATGGAGGGGGTTATACACAGCCACATAACGGTCATAGGCCATCACGGCCAGAAGGAAACATTCAGTACTAGCACAGAGTGTGAAGAAAAAGAACTGGGTAGCACAGCGCTCATAGGTAATGACCGTCTCATCTGTATCCAAGGTTCCGAGCAACTGAGGGACAATCACAGAGGAGTAGCAAATGTCCAGCAAGGAAAGGTGGCTCAGGAAGAAATACATAGGAGTCTGGAAACGGGGGTCACTCTGAATCAGAGCTATCATGCCCAGGTTGCCCCCCATGGTGATGAGATAAAGGAGCAGGAACACAAGGAAGAGACCCACCTGCAGCTCTGCCTGCAGCTGGAACCCCATCAGAATGAACTCCGTCACCACGGTGCTATTCTCTGCCATGAATCCTAGGTTGCCCACTAAAAGAAAAAAAGCAAGTGTCATTGAAGACAAATTAAGGTGAGCATGCTTGCTTCGATCATTTTCAGTAATGACAAGAATCTTGGAGATCTGTGAAACACTCTACATTCTTTACAAACTGTCATTTGATCTTTTGGAAGTCCTTGGAAGTACCTACTTTCAAGAGAAGAAGAAGTGCCCATTTTCAAGAGAAGAAGATGATGATGAGGGTCAAAGAGGTGAAGTGTCTAGTACATGATTTCATAGTCAGCGAAGAGGCAGCGCTAGAATTCAAACTCAGTTCCTTAGACATTTCCAAACTTCTGATAGGTCCCACGTTGGAAACCTTCACTCTCACCAAAGAACCAGAAAATAGGACTTTGGTGAAACCCCAGTGGTAGCGTATTAAGGACATGGGCTTTGGAATCAGACCTAGGTTCAAATTCATGGAGGCCTTGGGCAAGTTAATTCATCTTTCTGAGCCTCAATGTCCTTGTTGGTTTAATGGGGATTTCAACACTAACGTCACAATATTATTGTGAAAGACATTAACTTACGTACTGTGCCGAGCACATGGTCTGACTCATACACTTAGAATTGTTTTTTCTAAAGTATGCAACAATGTGAGTAACGTGCTCATGTACATTTTGGAATCTTATCTCCAAGTCCACAGTCCTGGAGTCCCAATATCAACTCGATCTCTCTTTGCAGTTCTATTGATGTGCAGTGAGCAGACTGGAGTTGGATACCAGACAGCGAGCTATGAAGAGCGAGCACTGTTAGAACCCCTACAACCTGATGCAGGACAAGTCACCTGTCCTCTCTGTTCCTGGTTTCCAAGTTCTTCTCTTATTCCACGGGACCTGACCCATTTTTTTTAAATGCCAGATCAATATCAATTAGTGAGATACATGAATCAAGCCCTTCCAGAATTAGCCTGCCCGGCTCATTACGGGACAAAGCCCTCGCACTAGGTGGAGAATCCTAATACAGCCGGCGCTCCTGCCAGGCACTTGGACAATCTCGCCGCTGGACCTTTGCATGCTGGCGATCTGGAGGCAATGGGGACACTGCATGTGCACTTCAAACATGATGCTTCTTGTCCTCCTTCCAACCTTGACCTTGAGAAAGACCTCACAGGATTTCAGAAAAATAAGAAAATGAAACTGGGATCACTGTTTGACCACAGCTGATCTCCTCATGAAATAAAGGTCAGCATCTGGTGGTGTTCCCTCCACTGAATTCCTGATAATGTAAATATTTAGGAGTTTGTTTGGTTTGGTTTGGTTTGGTTGTTTGTTTGTTTGGGGGTTTTTTGGACCCTTAGAGCACCACTTAATTCTGACCTTTGGCCCAAACAATGGCTTGCTGTGTTCTAAAAGGAATTTACACAAATCATCGTGACCAAAGAGGGGAAGAAAGGAAAGGCCGCATTCATTTACCTCATCAGAATCTCCGGAGAACTTGCCGTGTGCCAGGCACACTTCTGATTGCTCAGAACCAAACAAAGATCTTTGCCCGTGTAGAGTGGTCATTCCAGCAGAGAGCGAAGCACATACAATATATTTTTTAAAGTTTATGTTCTACCACGATAGAAGATGATGAGTGTTCTTAATAAAAAAAAGAAGAAGAAGAAGAAGAACAGCAGGGTATGGAAACTTGGGAGCGCTGAAGTAAGGAGAGGGGGGTCAAGGACCATCAGGGAAGATTTCTTGAAAAGACGACATTTTATCAGAAAGTGTGGGGATCAAGCAACAATTCACACGTATTTGCACACATGAGTTATCTACAAACAATAGAAAAATAGACACCAATCACAAGCAATGAAGCACCCCACTTCCATTACAAAATATGCAGAGTTCTTCAGGTTCTTGTGAGACACATTCAAGGCAATTTTGCTCGCAGGTGTCAGCCTCCTCGTACAGAGAGAAGCCCCTGAGGTGCCTCGGGGGCTCCGTGATCAGCCTACGATCATTCCATAAAGAAGCAAGGCCAGAGTCCCTGCAATAGAGCAGGGCGGCCCTGAAGACAGACAAAACTGGCTCCAAACTCCGACTCCACTGTGCCTATTTGTGCGGCCTTGGGCAAGGTACTTGACCTGTCGAGCCTCAGTCTCAAGACCTATTGCAGTAACATCAGCACTGCTGTGCTGGGAGAGGTCAAAGAGCTGATTCACAGAGACACAAATACTGTGCCCAGTACGCAGCGAACACTCGATCCATGTTGTTACCACGGTGATTGTTCCATCACTCGGAAGTGTGAGGCACCTCAATTTTACTGCTGAGCAGAAGGGGGCTCAAAGTGGTTAAACCAACTTTCCCACGGCCACTCTGTTCCTGGATGGCTCCGAATTCACTGGGCCTTTTACTAACCTGCACCCCGGTTCATCACACTGGTCCAGGAGGCAGGTCGCTGGAGGCCAGCTTCAGGCAGCCCCAGCCCTGGAGGCAGAAGTCAGGGGCCCCAGTCCATTCCACTCCTCTCCCAAAGAGACGCTTTTCCGCTCCTCTGGGGGAGGGCAGCTATTTTCCTCTGGAGGGGAGGGTCCTGGTGGGGGAGGGGACACTGATTACGATGAGCCAGAAAGGCTGGAAACAGCGTCCTTGAGTTCAAGTCCAGTTTCTGCCACTGCTGCGCTGTGCAAACTTAAGCCACTGTCTTCCTGTCTCTGAACCTGTGTCCTCACCCAAGGAAGCAGCACTAGAGGACCTCAAATGCTGCACCCCGTTCTTTTACATGATGGTCTCGCATCCCCTCTTCAAAGACCAGTGAGGTGAAGTACAACATAGGGAGCGTACAGTCACTATCACCATAATAACCGTGTATGGTGTCGGCTGGGCGCCAGACTAATTGGCGGGGGGATCGCTTCATAAATTATGTAAATGCCTGCCCTATGCTGTACAACTGAAACTAATATAAAATAATACTGAGTGCCAACTTTAATTGAAAAATAAAATGAATACAAATGTAAAAAGAACACATTGGGGGGCAAGTCCAATGAGAGAGGGAAGACACACGTCTTACAGGTGACAGCGAAGGACACCATGAAGACAGCTTTTACTGTGTGTCACATGCTATTCCAGAAGTTTTACACAATGCCTCACCCACTTCTCACGACACCCCAACATTGAGTATTGCTGTCATCCCTGTGTACAGACGGGAAATCAGGGGCTTGCAGAGATTCACCGATTTCGTTAGGTAAACCACCAGGCTGGGATCCGAACCACGGTCCGCTGGACCCCCGTGCTGGGCTCCCAACAGCCACCCGTTTCTCACAAGTACCACGATAATGAGTGACTACGTGGGGAGCACCTTTCTCGTGGGGAGCCCAGAAGTTTGCAGCTGCTCAATATAGCATACATTACTCTCTGCGTGTGGGCGAAGAGGAGAGTAACGGAGTAACCTGTCAGGATTTTGGAAAATGACCCCAATTCTGAGTTGGCAAGACTGCACGTGTGCTTGCTTTGTGGTGTCACCTTTGCTTGCCATGTCTTGTCTGCAAGGATGGGAAGGCAGACGCGATGCACGGGGCCACCATCAAACCGAACTCTAATGAGGGGTTTGCAGCCAGCCAAGAACCATCCCCTCCAGCACAGGTTTGTTTGTTTGTTTGTTTTTTTGTTTTATGTGAGTACTTCCCTGGCTGGGAATCAAACTCAGGCCGCAGCGCTGACAGTGCCGAAGCCTTAGCCACTACACCATCAGGGAACTCCCCTCCAGCACAGGTTTAAGTGCCAAACGTCATGTGATCCTGGCTCCCGGCCCCTCCTTGCTGTTAACATCCTCTCCCTCACTGTACTCCCCCTTGGCCCACATTGCACTCCCCATTTTTCATGTATTTTATCTTGCCGTGTGTCCTGCATGTCTATGAGCCACTTTAACTCTCCTTTGGAAAGAGGTATTGATGAATAAATAGATAACAAATAAAAAGTCCTGTTGGCCAGATGCCACAGTGCTCGGCCGAGGAGCTTCGGACAACAGCAGTGTCGCCGGAGGACTTTGCCAAATGGGTCTGGAAAGACAGTCACACCCTGCTCACCCTGAGTCGGACTGATCTGTGGAGACTGCAGAAAGGCAGATGCTCAAGGGAGAACACGGAAAGCTCAGGGCGGTCCCCCCTGCAGCCAGCTCCCGTGAGTTCCGTCAACAAGTCACAAGGCAGTGGCCCCGGCCTCCGTACTGAGACGATGAGCAGCACGGGAGGCCTCTTCGCTCAGGACGCCCCTTCCCGGGGTCTTTCAAGGACCCTGTCAAGGATGTGCGCTGTGCAATGGGCAGATGAGAATGTTAAAGAACACTAAGGTCGCCCCGTCTGGGCTGATCTTCCAAAGAAACGGAGGTTGGCGCCCCCCTAGAACGGTTCCACCGCGCCCTTCAATGCATTGTCTAAATTCCTGAACTGGTCCGACACCACGGATAACGCTGGATAAAGCAGCCCCTCCTCTTCCTCACGATCGAGACTGGGAGAACGAACAGCAGCTCCACGGCATGGGGGCAGGGCGGAGCGGCGTGCATCAGCGTGGCCTCAGAGGAAGCTGTTTGGTCCCAGGCAATTTAGATAAACCAAGTGGCTGGGAAAATACGAACAGAACTCTGAAGCAGCAGTTTCCTGTTTTTGAAACCCACAAAATAGTTGAAATTGCGGGCTTTTAAGGATGCACAGGAAGAAAGTGAATCCTTAATGCCGTCACGAGCCCACCATGCTCCACGGCACTAAGCAACAGCAGCGTTTCGCATCCTCCGGGGTCTGTATCGCATTGCTGGTAGGCGGAGACTTACTCTGCTTCCAGACCGGCCTCCCGGGATGCACCTCTGTCACCCTCTGTCACCCTAGGTAATCTCTGCCCCACGTCAGTCATGTCTGCTCAAGACTCACAGCCTCATTTTTACATCAATCGCTTGTAAACACACCTTGGACATGTAATTCTCATACATTCCAAGGCTGAAGGAGAAAGACCTTGGGACTGTCTGCTTTTTGATATTATTAATGCCCCCCAAAACCTTCACTAAACCTCAGAAAACTAACAGGGGTTTCAGAAGAGAGAAAGCCCAGCAGGTTTAGGTGTTTGATAGGCTCCCCGGGTCCTCTGGGGGCAGAGAAGGCACTGTGCTACATGTCAACGAGAATCTACCGCGGATCAAACAAGAAAACACACTTGCAAGGAACTGTTAGAGTGCCCAGACACCAGCTTTATAACAACACATACTTGTAGAAAAGATATGCCCATGGCTCTGAAAGGTATTTAGATAGCTCAGCAAAGCTAATTTACTTAGATCGTCCAAGTCAGGTTTCAAGTTATTGTAAAATGATGAAACACAAAGTTTGGACGATGCGCCTACAGTTATGTGGCCACCGCCCTCAGCTGGAAGTACACAGCGAAGACGGATGCAGGATCTGCCTTCGGACTCCGTACCAGGCAGCACGCTGGACGCTGGGCATACCGGGATGACGGCACAGAACTAAATGGACGTAGAGGAGAGTGGTCCTCCCTCTGCTGCTAGAATAGAGCTGGCCTCGTCTGTTCGTGCTGACTTGAAGAGGCAAACAGAATAAAAGGATGAGTTATAAGATGCCCTGATAATGACTTAAAGTGTCAGGGTGGACTTGGGTCCTCAAACTGTTTAAGGGCTGAAAAAGACCTAGCTCCCTCCACCCACACTCTGTCTGTGTTCAGGGAGAGCAATGGCTCAAGCCGGAGATGCTAACAGAGTCCCCGTTTAAGTTTCTCATTTCCTCAGACACTTGTTTGGAGAAAAAGAAAATTTAGTTGGTCATTTTCTAGTTGAATTAAAACCCATAAATTTATAGAAACATATTCTCCAGCCAGCCTCTGAAGCCCGCAGAAAGGCCGACCAGCATGGTGCCAGAGAAGCAGGATGCTTGGAAGGTCAAATCCCAGCCGGGCGCTTCCATTCTCTAACTGCAGCTCTTTCATCTGCAGGACGGGCACGCTTGCGCCCCAACACGCAGGCGGGTTTGAGGGTGAAATAAGATGTGTGGTCAACAGAGGTCAGTTCTGTTGTGCGCAATGGAAGGTGTGAACTCCTCCTCCCTGACATTAAAAACTGTTTGCGAGGTCCCTGACTTTAGGACACTGTACCCCCATTACCTCCTTTGATCCTCACGTGACTCATTTTCAGGAGTTGGGGCCCAGAGAGGCCAACGAACCTGACCAATGATCACAGCAGCAGAACTGGGCCCCAGTCCCGGCCCAGCACACCCGGCCCTGAGGTGGCCGCAGTGATACAGATGCCCCACCTGACGATGGGAAGTGGGAAAGAAAAGATCTGGAAAGCTGAAATCTCTGCCTAGCTTCGTGATCTCACAGTCAGGACCATCACATGCCAGATGCCCCCCGCGGTTTACAAGTTTCTTTCTCAGGAGTTGCTGCTTGCTTTCTGCCTCTTCTCAGTCAAACTGCTTATTTTTCAATAGCCTCCCTCGTTTTCCAAGTGGTCTCACCTCCCTTGCCCCCTCTGATTCTGAAACCAGTCACCTGAATCAGGTCTGAGAGGCACGATCAGTCCTGTTACAGACGAGGAAACTGAGACCTCAGGGTGCTAAGTGTCGTGCATCACGGCAAAGGGGAGGTGAAACTAACATCTCCCAGCACAACGTGCTCCCCAGAAAATCGCACTCGCTTTGACCTCCCTCTCTAAAGGAAAAAAGAGAAGGGGAGGGGAGAAGGGGAGAGGGTGGGAGAGGAGGGAGGGGAGAAGGGGAGGGGGTGGGAGAGGAGGGGGGGAAGCTAAATACAAGGTGATGGAAAGAGAAGTCACAATAGGTGGTGCACTTATTATACAAGTTGACAATGCACTGTAGAACTGTATGCCTGGAACCTACGTAATCCTTGCTAACAGATGTCACCCCAATAAGTCTAACAATAAAAATAAATTTAAAAAAAAAGAAAAGAAAAAAAGAGATAAACCCTGTTTAGATAACGGAAAAACCAAGACGCAGGGGTCACATCGCTTTTGCTTGTGGACTGCGGTTCATTTTCTCTCTGATCTAGTACGGCCACACTCACCGAGAGGTCCTCCCCTCATCCAGAAGGCTGGGCTGCGTCAGAGCAGAATGAGGAGCCTAAGTGGGGCTTTGGGGGACCGGAGAAATGAGTATCTTCAGCACTCGCAGCTCACATACCCCAGCCTCCATGGGAGCACCCCTTAATAGCTGCCTGGGTCTCCGTTCTACCCGGGGCCCCCCAGGAAGGCACTTAGGAGACCAGGGAGTGGGGATCTGCCCTGACTGGGGGTCTCTAATCAGGCCCTCAGCTCCTCATTAGGCCGCTCTCATCTCCAGAGGAGAGCAGCCTTCAGGAAAGGACCCCCGCAACGGTAGCTTCCCCAGGTCTACCCGCTCTGTCCCGCCTCGTAGCCCTCATCATAATTCAGTCTCCCCTGGGGGATGAAGGGAGGTGCACGTTCTCCTCTCTGAGGAGCTGTCATCCACCCGAGGTAGGCCTTGCTGAGCAACTGCATTTAGGGGCACAAGAGAAATGAAGTGATTACGTGAAGTCCCAGCATCCTGCTTACTTGTTTACTCAATAATAGTAATAATGCTCCACCTGGAAAGGACTTAGAGCAGAGCCCAGCACACCACATCCGTGTTATCTGTGTGTCACCCACGGACTCCTCACAGCAGCCCTATGAGGTAGATGCTACTATGATCCTCCTCCACCAGTGGGGAAAGGAAGGCTCAGAGAGGGGACAGCCACCGTGGTTACGGGAGCAGGACGTGACGAGCTGTCCTGTCCTTCCTGACGTTAGTCAGCTGACTGCAAACACCACTTACGGAGGATAAAAACTTCGGACAATGTCAGAAAGGTGTAAGGGAAGGCATGTAAGGCACTAGAATCACATGCTGTGAGTAGGGGAGGGGACGGCAGTGGAGCATAGCTACTTAGCACATAGTGGGGCTGCAGGCTGCCCGGGCCCAGGTCCTCCCTCCACCTTGGGAGTTTAACGATGGGAATTTAAAGAACAGTTCCGTCCCGTCTCTGCACTCATCCTGGAATGCTTTCCAGGTTATGAGGTGACATCTTTTTGTAACACCCACAGATAGCCATTTTGATGGTCTGGTAGGTGTCCCTCCAGGTATTTCGACAGCTACATAAACAAATCAAACAATAATACCTTAGAGCCAGTATCAGACCTTTTCCAGCTGAAATTGTTAGAAAACCAAACGAAAGCAACTTAAATAAAAAATGACACATATCAACTCATTACTGAAAATACTTGATTTGGACACCCTCAGGCCCGATTCACTCCAGGAATACAAACGGTGCCATCGAGCCACACGGTCTTTCTCTTTTACCACTGAAATATAACGACATTGAGAGATAAGTAACCTTATGTAAGTTTAAGGTGTGCACTGTGCTCATCTGATACATTTAGATGTTGCGATAGGATTGCCACCACAGCCTTAGCTAAAATCTCCATCACCTCACATAGTTATCACTTCCTTTTTGCAGTGAGAATGTTTAAGATCAAATCTCTTAGCAACTTTGACGTATATAAAACTTGTTCACTAGAATCCCAATGCTGTTCATTAGATCTCCAGAACTTCATCATGCTCTAAGGGCAAGTTTGTGCTCAATGGCCAACCTCTCCCCAGTTCCACCACCTTCTAGCCCTTGGTAAGCACCAGCGTGCGAATATGTCTCTTCTTCTGAACAAGAGTGAAATATGTCCACTGAGAATCCCACATTAAGGACCTACTTTCAAACAGGCTCCTCTTTTCTTCCCCAACTCATCCTGTTTACACAAGAGTCACATGGGCTGCCTTGGAATGTCTTTGTCTCCCTAACTCCCTTATACCTTCCCTCCTCATAAAATACCATAAAATATGAAGTAGCCAATCAGGTAAGGACAAGATCGTGCAGTCAAAACCCTAACCAACAGGGTGAGACCCAGCTTTAATTAAGCCCGCGTTAGGGATAAAAGCCCCACCCCACCCCCGCGCCCCGGGTGCTCGCGGCCTGGATCTTGCTGTGCTGCTACACACCCTTCTGCAGAAGTAAAAAATGCCTTGCCAAGATATTCGAATCTCTGAGTGTGTGTTCGCAGCACCGGAGTTTTAATTCCAACACTAGTCTCCTCTCTGTTTGTCCAAGTAAGGCTTTTTTAGATTCCACATGTAAGTGAGATTATACGGTGTTTGTCCTTCTCTGTCTGACTTATTTCACTTAGCATAATGTCTCAAGTTCCATCCATAATCCAAGAGCAGGGTTTTCTTCTTGCTTAAGACTGAATGGTATTTCTGTGTGTGTGTGTGTGTGTGTGTGTGTGTGTGTGTCCGTGTGTGTGTGTGTGTGTGTGTGTGTGTGTGTGTGCAGCCTTTCTTTATCTATTCTTCCACTGAGAGACCCTTGGGTTTTTTTCCCATGTCTTGGCTGTTATCTTGGAGAGCGCATGGGACACCTCTTGGAGACAGTGACTTCATTTCCTTTGGATTTGTGTACTCAGACATGGGATTGCTGGATCCTAAAATAGTTCATCTTTTTCAGGATTGCTCTGGCTATTCGGGGTCCTTTGTGGCTCCATACAAGTTTTAGGATTGTTTATTCTTTCTCTGTGAGAAAAGCCACTGGGATTTTGATAGGGATTAACTTGAAGCCATGCTTTTCTTAACTCCCCTCTGGGCTGTCTCTGCTCCACACGGTTACATCAGAAGCCTCAGATATAAATACTCAACTGTCCATCAGGAAAAAAGGGCACCCTTAAGTATCCCAGTTACCAGGTCGGTACACCCGTGCAGCTGCTCTGAGTGTTGGCAGCTAATGGCCCCCAGCCCCAGCCTTCTCGGGAGTATGGCCCTCGGCCAAACGATCTACTTCCCGCACAGATGCCTACGGGGTTACACCTTTGCCTCTCAGGGACAGCCCACGGTTAGTGGATAATTGACAGGGGCTACAAATGGCCAGATCCCTCACCTGGAGGCAATTCATACCCCAGGGGGCCCCTAAGGATCAGGCCAAAGCTCGTCTCCAGCTGAAACTACATCTTTGCTTCTCTGCTTCCTGTTTCCTTCACTCCCTTGCAGACTGCTTCTGGGAGCACTCCCTCAGCGCGATACTCACCCAAAAATCTGTCTCTGGTCTTTTTTTTTTTTTAAAGGAACCCAACCTAAGATACATCTCTTTCCAAAAGTCCCAACAGAAGTTCCATGCAAAATGCTCACTGTTAACAACAACAATGACAACAACAACTGTGCACTATATCAAAGATCCCCAGGCCCCTCACTGTGTCACATGGGAAGGGAGGTAAACAAATGTTGGACAGTCACTCACTTCCACAATTTCTCAGGGGGCGAACCACTGGCATAGGCTCTCTCCTTCTCCACCTTGTCCCAGTTGCCACTCTCCCCTTTAAACCCCACCAGGCAACGTTGGCAATACAGTCCACGTACGCTTACCACACAGTCATCTTAATGGGTATTTAATTACAGGAACTGATCATAAATATTGTCAAAAATAGAAAAGCATTGGAAGATGGAACTGTCTGTGCTGCCAGGAGTCCTGATCTGCGGCTGCCTCCCTTCTCTGTAATATATTCTTGCATCATCTGGCATCTGCAATCACAACCACCACCCCGGCTAGGCTGAAAGCCTGCGAATTATCAAAGGGTCTTATCCCAGTCACGTTACTCTGGAGTGAATGCAGCCCCCCCGAGACCCCTCTTGCTGAAAGAGTTCTGCTCCTATATTGATGAGTGGATGAACACATACAGGGTGGAGGGGTGCTTCCCCCAAAGCAGAACACAAGTTTTTAGAAGGAAGCAAGACCAGTTCTCCAAAAACCTCCCATCTAGCTGGGGAGGTGAGACTCACCACCAAGGAGCAGCTATGAACAAAGGCAAGTGGAATTAAGTGCCCAGTTGTGTGGTTATAAGGCAATGTGGGTTTTGCAGGAAGAAATAGCCAGAGAAAGCTGCCCGTAGAAGCTCTGGAACGAGATCTTTAAAGAAGGTTAACCGACAAGCTCCTCAGGTTATAGATTCAAATGGATCATGCTTACACCACCATAGCCTCATTCATCCTGAACCAATAAACATCCTTCCTTATGAAATTCTGAGCAGACGCCGCGGCCAGGCTCCAGCCCCTGAGATGAGACTTGGCATCCGGTTCAAGGTTGGATCCATATAAAGAAACCTCCACACGAGTCCTCCGATCTGAGTTCCAGTCCTGGCACTACTACTCATTAAATGGGACAGATGGACATTAAGGGTCACCCACTGGCAAAGAGGAACCAAGGTCATTCCTTACAGAAGCTGCAAATGAGCTTTGAGACTAATGAGACTTAGGAGAGGCCATGCAATCCCACAAGATGTGTTTTTAATTCCCTCGGTTGTGTGTGTGTGTGTGTGGGGGGGGGGGTGCTGAAGGGTGTTCTCCAGGACGAGGCTGGCTTTCCCTGGAGCCCAGGGGGTTGTCCTAGGCTCTGATTCATGATTCAGGAACAACATCTGCGTTCACTGCGACCCTCCCACAAGACCATCCTTCCCACAAGACTGTTCCCAAAAGCACTTTAAATATCCCCCTGGTTTTCTTGGTAAGAAGGAGCCTAAAGCCTGTATGTGCTTCTATTTGAGCAATCTTAGCTGCTTTCTACAAAATGCTTAAATGACTTTAGATTAGTCTGACTCCAAACTTCAGATAAATTCAACCAGATTATTTTGCCAGGTAATTAAGATGTAATTGTGTGACCTTGGTAATGTTGAGAGGATGCTGGCTCTGAAGTAAAGGCCACACGAACTAGGGAAAGTGAAACTGGGCAGAGGATCTGGCCATTGTCATAGAAACTTGTCATCTAATGGGACTGTGTCCAGATTGGAGTTTCAGCTCTTGCATGAAATACACAAGTAAGACTGGATCATTTTATTTTAAACTTACAGATGTCGTCTCTTTGAGCTTATGTGTCATTAGATAAATTTTAGAAAATATAAACAATTTCATGGAAGGAAGGGTGGGGTATTAGATGGCATTGCTTAGACAAGAGACGTGACTGTAAATTATGGTACTTCCTGTAATTGTGCTGGAGGTGGGATTGATCATATGTACTGAGGCTTTGGCTTTGGAATAAGACAGACTTGAGGTAGAATCTGGGCTTTCTCACTGACTAATCATGACACCCTGGGCAAGTTATTTAATTATTCAGTCTTAGTTTCTTCCAGGACAAAATGATACCTCTATCATAGGGTCATTGTGAGAATTATATGAGATAATGTATGTAGAATGTTTAACATCCTGATGGGCACATCACAGATGTTTAATAAGTGACTACCAGTATTAGGAAGAGCAGCATGATATAGTGGTTCAGCACCCCAATTCTGGGGTCAAGGAGACCGGAAATAAAAACTGACTCTGGGTGGTGAACACACAATGCAATGTACAGATAAGGTATTATAGAATTGTACACTTGAAACCTCTATAAATTTTTAATAACCAATGTCACCCCAATGAATTTACTATTTATCTCTTTCTAGCTATGAAACCTGAGGCAAAATGGTTCTAGGCCTCCATTTCTTCAACTGCAAAATAAAGACAAATATTCCACTCGCATAATGTTATTGTCAGGTTGAAATGAAATAAAGCCTTTACAGTGCTCGGCGTGCTGCCTGATGCAGGGCAAGAGCTCGGGAAATGTTGACAGTAATGTTTTGAGACATCATTCCCAATAGGTGAGAGTCAGCTTTGTTGAGCTCCTTCACTCTCCCCAGTAGCCTTACCCTTTGAAAGCAAGAGAAAGAAGAGCTGGGAGAAGGTTCCACGTTAAAGTATAATCTGCACGAGATTTAGGGGCCATCTCTACTCGGAAGTTTTCCTCGCAGTAAGACAGTCTCCCTTTCGCCACTCCCTCCAGAGACCTCCTATTTTTTTACCTTTCTTACTGCAATCAAAACATTTTATAAGTGGGGAGGCCAGCCCATGCGTCCTTGACCTCCTCACAATGTCTGCTGGCCCCAGAGCTTTGTGTTCCCTCTTGCAGACCGTTCTGGGTTCAGAAAGTCTGCGGCTGCCGTCTGCTCTGGGGCCACCCAAGCTGCTGCAAACCCCACCCCGCTTTTTAAATAACGTCAGACCAAACTGGGTGCCACCTGCCTGGTCCTGAAAGTTTTCCCTCCGGGAAATATTCTGGAAATTGTCTTTCTGGACAATAAGAACACTTGACCACATGAGGTAAACATCCATTCTAAATTTTCAAAAATCATTATTAGGTTCCCATTTTGTTATTGAGAAAATTGAGACTCTAATTTGGTTAAGTAATGTTCTCAAGAACATGCCAAAGGAGGCATATGGCCCAACTAAGACTCTTTTAATCTGAAAACAAGAAAGGAGGAAAGACATGGAACCAAAAAAATCTCCAAAATCAAACTTAATCCTCTTTTCCCACGCAAGTGGAGTATTCGCCTAATAGTGTCAGGGGTGCTATGATTTAAAAGTGGGGACTTGGGTCTGTAGAATGAGTAAGCCTCTTCCTCTCAGAGGACAGAATGTTGTAGCATAAAGAACACAGAATTTGGAGTTAGAAAATCCCAGATTCAAGTGTCGATTCTGTCTCTTCCTAGGTGTGTGGCAAATCGGGCACTTCCTTACCCTCTCTGAGCCTCACTTGGGTCATCTATAAAGCAGCCACGCCTGCTCCCCACTTGCGGGGTGGCTGGATGGGTGAGGGCTAACACAAGGGGTAGGCCTGGCATGCATGTGGCCCAAACCCGGGGGGCTGCACCTATGGCCTGATCTCAGTTAACCGGCACTCATGGGGATTGGTAGATGCCAGATAAATCTGCCACCTGATCTCCCATCGTGTGTATTGAACCATCTTGTCCCTAAATCAGAGGGAACGCTGGGAGTTTACCACGAGATGAACAGAAAACGCACTAGGACAATTTTGGAATTAGATGCGAAGATGTTGAAATTAGCTGAGTTTTCTCATGATTTAAAAGAAGGAAGGATCTGACTCTCTAAAGAACTGCAGGGAGGTTTCTTTGATTCCATAAATCATAAAGATGCAGTAAAATATAGGGAGACAGCACAACCGATTCAGAGCAAAGAGCACAGTGTTTTCTATCAAACCTCCAGTATTCAGAACTTACATCTCCCAATCATTCGACTGGGTGATCTCAGAAAAATTCACCTCCCAGAAAGTCAAATTACCCACTGGTAAAAAAATAAAATAAAGTAGAAGAAAACAATAATACCTGCCTGAAGGTCATCCGAACTGTGCTGATGGAGTAGGGTGGTGGAAACAGGACAAGGAGGCAGAGTTATGATATGTCCGTGTTTCCTTCATTCTAGTGACCCCCCAAATCCAAGGATAACATGGTAAAGATTAAAGTGGAGAGAAAGAGTTTTAGGTATATTTTTATTTACATTATGAGATACAACTGGCAATAATGTCCTGCAAGTTTAAGGTGTACAATGTGTTGGTTTGATACATTTATATATTACATGTGGTGGTAATATTACACGATTACCACCACAGCTTAAGCTAACACCTCTATCGTGTCTTCTCTGTGGTGAGAACAATTAAGAGCTTGTCTTCTCTTAGCAACTCTGAAGTTTATACATCACTGCTGATTATAATCACTGCACTGTGCATTCAATTACAGAACTTATAGCACTAATTAGAAGTTTGTACCCTCAAACAACGTATTTTAATACAATGTGATTAAGCTATGTTTGACCTCATGATGAATAATTTCATAACTAGAAAAACACAGTAGACTCTCCATTAACTGGTTGCTTGAGTTTCAGTTAACGGAGGGTCTACTTACATTTGTCTGGCATCTACCAATCCCCATGAGTGCCAGTTAACTGAGAGTCTACTGTATATCAACAGGTAATATTAAGGAATAGTCAAGATGCATCATCTTCCAACTTCTGAAAGATTTTCATAAGAAGGAATTACATTGTGAGTGTCTGGAAGGAGCAAAACTAATCTAATGTGCGGAAGATACAGAGAGAGAATCCAAATTCAAGGAGAATTAACAGGTAGAGCTGTCCACAGGGGAGGCTCACAGAGGGACAGCATGCAGTACAGGAGACTACAGATTACAACCGATGCTGAATAGATTCTCTCCAAATCTGAGCATCTACACCTCTCTGATTGTCACAGAAATTTCCAAATATAAATCAGAATTCATTTGAATTAGCTCGTGGCTCAGCTCCAAAACATACAAGAGAAGAACATAGATGCCCGAGGAGAATCAGCCAGGTACAGGAGTTCTCAAAACCAAGTTCTATTGAATTGGCCCAGAAATATAAATCCAACTTTGACCAGAGAGAAAAAGAAGCTGCCCTTCAATTCCGGGATTTATTTTTATTTCATTCTCATCAAAAGTCCACACTGAATCCATGGCCAAGAATAATCTCACCACAGTGACTGAGTTCGTTCTCGTGGGCTTTACTGACCACCCCGAGTTGCAGGTGCTCCTTTTTCTGGTGTTTCTGAGTTTCTACCTGGTCACCCTTCTGGGGAATGTGGGGATGATCATTCTGATCCAACTGGATGTCCATCTCCACACCCCAATGTACTTCTTCCTGAGCCACCTCTCCTTTCTAGACGCCTGCTGCACCTCAATCATCACCCCTCAGATCCTGGTCATGCTGACCACAGACAAGACGGTCATCTCCTTTGGCCAATGTGCTGCCCAGTTTTTCTTCTTCACTATTTGTGCTGGTACAGAGTGCTTCCTGCTGGCAGTGATGGCCTACGACCGCTATGTTGCTATTAGCAACCCACTGCTCTACACTGTGGCCATGAATCCCCGAGTCCGCTGGGGTTTAGTGGCGGTAGCTTATGTCTGTGGGGTGTCCGGGGCCATCTTGCGTACCACATGTACCTTTACTCTCTCCTTCTGTGACGACAATCAGATCAACTTCTTCTTCTGCGATCTCCCACCCCTGCTGAAGCTTGCCTGCGGTGACACAACAAACACAGAGATTGTCATCGCCGCCTTTGGCAACTTCTTTTCAGCCAATGCTGTGGTCATCTTGATTTCCTACCTCCTCATCATCAAGGCCATTTTGAGAATGAAGTCTTCAGGGGGCCGGGCCAAGACTTTCTCCACATGCGCCTCCCACCTCACTGCGGTGGCCCTGTTCTTTGGGACCCTCATCTTCATGTACCTGCGGAGTGGCTCACGCAAGTCCCCAGAGGAAGACAAGGCCGTGTCTGTCTTCTACACCGTGGTCATTCCCATGCTGAACCCTCTGATCTACAGCCTAAGGAACAAGGATGTGAAAGCGGCCTTCAAAAAGGTCACTGGTCAGTTCCGGGTGTCCCAGAGAATGTAAATCTGAGTGAGAGGACCTCTCCTTTCAGTCCATTTCCTTCCCAGATCAAATGCAGAAGCAGCAATGCAACCTAGGCCCTAGTGCTGCTTTAGATCTTTCCAAGTCTTGAAATATGTTCCAGGCTGAATTCTAGGGTGCTCCATAGGTCCCCAAGAAATCCCTGTTTCCCCTTTGGAGCATAACAGTCTCAACCACAGATCCACATTCTACCAGGTAATCTGACTGAGAACGTACTACAATCTAAAGGACCTAAAAACCGACGCTCTAGCTCCGGATAGCAAAATGGTGATGATGATGATGAAGATGATAGCTAAGACTTACAGAGCTCCTATCGTATGTCAGACATTATTCTAAGTACTCTTATACGTATGTAACAACCCTTTGATGCCTTAACAATGACACGGTGCAAGTGCAATTATTATCCCCACATTGAGATAAGGAAACTAAGACCTAGAGAAGTTCAAATAAAAATCAGAGGCTATAAATTTTTATGCTTTTGAAACTGTCTTACATCTGCCTGCATGAGGGCTGAGATAATGAAAAACGAAACCCAACCTTTGAACTGTGGGTGCCCGATCATACCACCCGTTGAATTACTGCCCCTTGTTCAGAACTGAGTTTCTTATCCACCTCGGCTTAAAGTTGTGACTATGACTGAGGAAGGATGAGACAGAGAGATACTGGGAAAAGACTAACCACCCACTGGAACGGAAACATAATTGGAGAATTGGGTGGCTCAGACCCAAGGACCTAGGGAAGGCTTGTGTCTCCAGTCCAGGGTGGTGGTGAGAGAACTATTCAACCTCAGCAGGCACTGGGGTAGCAGCCAAGTGTACTGTGGCCCATGCCGTAGCACATGACGCCAACAGGCTGACCATTGGCAGGCTCATAGCAATAGAGACATGCAGGAGATAGGGCCTACGAAGCACACAGTAGGGCCTGTACAGAGTAGTCTGAAAACTTCTGCTACAGTGATTTGGTCAATTTTGTGTGTGGTACAAAGGCCACAGCAATCTATTTTATTGTTTGGTATCACTTTTGTATTTTGCAACAAGCATCTGCAGGAGCAATAAACTCAAAAGAAAGACGTGTGTATTACCCAAGGAAGGTGAACTCGATGAGCGCGTATTATGCACAAAATGTTTGTTGGCAGTCATCGTCTGTCACGGCAGTCGGAGTGACGTCCGTGAGGACTCAAAAAGCAGAAGCTCCACATCTGCTGAAGATCCGTCAGCACTTGTTTCCAGACACCGTGCCTGACAACAATGGGTTCAAATACCAGGTGTGTTTACATTTCACCCTGGGAAGCGGGACTTTTCCGCCCCTTCCGAGGTAATTCAGCTCAACATTTTCTTTCCTGCTTGTTATCCACAGCGTGGTACAAAGTATGTAAGCCTTTGAAATGCTACTTTTTAATCAACCTAAGTGCTCTACAATATTTTGAGCTCATTTGTTAAAATGTCCTCAATTCTTTTATTGTATTTATTTAAAATCAGTCAGAAAGCTTTCATCTGTCATCGAAGCATGGTATGAAGGGAGCACAAACATCTTCAATGTTTGACAGCTTTAGCAAATTCCAAGTATTGAAAATCTTGCAATTTGAAAGGGGTGAAAGGTATCCCACCCTTAGAAAGGGAAAAACTAAATAAAATAAACAAGCAAACAGTGTACGAGAGGTAATTCTGAATCCCATAATTGTGGCTTGGAATGTAGTGACTTGTGGCACGGGTCTTTTTGGTAGATCTCCTAAATTCAATTGGATAAATTTCTATTCTGAACTGGAATAAAATAATCAATAAAGTCAGTCATTTTTCAGCATTTAAATTTGAATCCAGGGACTAGAATCGTTGTACCTCATACAAGGCAGCTCCACCCCTCTCTGATTTCATGCCTTGAGCTTCTGTAGTGTGTTTTGCAAGGTTTTTGCTGTTGAACGAAACCTTGAGAACTACCTGTTGAATCCAATATTTTGCGATCATGAAAGAGACCACTGAGGCCCAGGAAAGAGGGGCTGACGTGCCGAGATCGCTCAGAGCTTCCACCACAAAGCTGGGAATAGAATTTCGGGCCAAAAAACAGATTGAAGTGGAGCCCCAAGGCCAGCCCTCCCCTGGCCCTGTCCCACTGGGAACATGATGGCAGGTGCGCCCACCCCGGTGACAGTCAGGCTTGAGACAGGTTGTGGCCACAGGCTCATTTTTCAGCCTCCCCGCCCTGGAGACCTCGAGCTCTCCTGTACATCACTGGATTCATCCCAGCTTTGAAGACGATGAGCTGTGAGCAGGCCCAGGAGGGAGGTCTGACTCCTTCATACACACAGGCCCCCGGAGCAGAGTCCCAGGAAGAAAGGAGGTATTGATGGGCAGGGTACACTGCCCGCTCCCCCTGTCCCAGCCAGTCCCCGGGCCAGGAAGTAAAAACGTTAGAAGTTGGCAGGATGCGAGAGGCAAGGATGCAGAGAACCCCAAAGGTATAGTTGTGCAGGGTGAAGGTGGGGAGCTCAGCCACATGCCCTCTCCTGCTTTTGGGGGGGTCTCCTGAAGACCCAGCATCACAGACGTTCTGACAAGAGAGGACTTCCAGCGTCAGGCCCGCTAAAAAGGACAACCCCCATGCCCTGTCCAGTTGTCCTTGTGGCCCTGCTCTCAGCAATGCCCGTGGGCGACACTGTCTGGGCTCCCCCTCCCCGGCTACCTGCCATACCCAGGCCCTCGGACGTCCTCTCCACCGAAGGAGACGTGCTCATCGAGGCTGTGACCCCCTTACACACCCACCATGCTGGATCAGCCAGAAGTCAAGTTCCAGCAGCCTCCAGAGCAGCCTCTGTGCCAACAGTGGGCCGTGCTCTGAAGCTTGTGGGGTGTGAGCCTTCCTGAACACTGGAGGTAGCTGGGGTCCCCAGACCTGTTACCCATCCTCCAGGGCCCCCGGGACTGAGACCCTTGTCAGGGACGGCCCCTCACTCTGTGCACCTGGGTATTAGAGGCTCAGGTCTGTCTAGTCCTCACTCTCCCCCTAGTCACTCGGGGCCTCGGTGACCCCCTCGGCCCAATGCTAACCTTCCTTCGATGTGGTGGAGAGAAGAGCTCCGCAGCCTGAGGCCTGAGAATGGTTTCAGAATCCCTGTGGCAGGAGCTATAATAAAACACATCTCCGGGCGTGTTCACGGGGCCAGAGGGAAGGAAGCCCCAGGAGCACCCTGTCAGCAACTCCCTCCCACAAGCCCGTCTTCCACAGACACCTGAACTGTCTCCCCGGCTTCCCTGGTTCCTCACCAGATCCGATCTGTCAGGAGCCTGCAGGGTCTGTCCACAAAGATGCCGGGCAGTTTGTAGCCAGATCCCAGTGTCACTCTACCCCGTGTCTGCCTTACTTCCCTGTCTCATTGTCAGAGGTCTTCCTGCGTGGGTCTTTTGTATCTACTCATGGCTCTCTGCTCGTGTCTGTGGTTATTTGTCCAAGTAAGTGTTGGCCAGTGCCTGTCCCCATCTGTCCACCTGTGTATGTGGCAACCAGTCTCTAAGTGTGTCTGTCCCAGTCACTGTATTGTGTCACCTGTCTCCGTGTGTCATCCACACCTGAGTGCCTCTCTCTGCGTGTATCTACCAGTCTCTGCATCTGATCATTTATCGCAGTTCACGTGTCTTCCTGTTTATGTGTCACACCCACTCTGCCAGGTGAATGCCTGAGTCTGTGGACCCAGTGCTGTAAGTCCACCTACATCGCTGTCAGCCTCTCTGCGCATCTGCAGACACGCGGGCACGGGTATGCGTGTGTGTTTCTTGTCCATCTCCAGCTCACTGTGAGCAGCAGGCTAGCAGCAAGGCGGCGTGGTCTAAAGAAAGGAGTAATGAACTTAGAGCCAAAGCAGCTTGGGCCGGAACCCCCTTACTGTTAGTGATATTAGGGTCTAAATCAAAAAGACAGAAGTGGCCCCTACCGGCGATGAAATCAATGGTAAAACGCTCAGGAATTATGCAAGTTGCTTGTTAAACCACAGAACCCAGTATAAACACTAAGAATCCCAGAGAGCCAGTTATTAAACATGTGGCAGCACGCCACTGCAACTCTCCAAGCACAGTTACACGAACGAAGCCAGAGTAGAAGGAAACTCCTCGAAGTATGAGAACGAAGTCCGTCCACTCGGCGCAGCTGCCTCGAAGGGCTTCTCGTCATTTTGCCAGCACGGGAGCAGTGAGGCTTCCTGCAGCTGTGAGGACAATGCGCTTGTCAAGGCTTAGTCTGGGCCAAGCAACATCCCAGGCACGCTATGTGTATCTCACATTTTATCTTTACGATGACCCCACGAGGCAGGTCCCGTTTTTACAGATGAGAAAGTTGAGAGGTAGAACAACATACCCAAGGTCACCCAGCCAGTCCAAGGTGAAGCAGGAATCACGCCAGGCGACCTGGCTCCAGGGGCTGGGCCCTGGGCCACGGTCTTGACTGCTTCTCAGTGCAGAAAAGAACGAGAGGAATCCTTCAGGATTCCAGACCCAGCCCTGCCCCCAGCCCAGTGATAACACTGGGAGAGGGTCTGCGCCTGACCAGTTTCGCTCCTTCACGCTCTGTCCCTGCCTCAGGTGCTCCATTGCACCCAGAAGGCTCTCTTCACCACCAGCACCCAGGAAGAGGTTTTCTTCACCAAAGATGGGGAGGTGCTGGCCACGTTTGACATAAAAACAGGTACGTCCTCCCAGGCCGGAGAGGAGAGACAGGGATTGTTGGACACCTTGACTTCAGAGCACGTCCTGGGAAAGAGCTGCTGCTGAATGACAGCGCTATCACCTGCGCAGAAGGACTCTTACAGGGGAGAGCGCAGCGCGGACGGAGCCCACACAGCACCTCCGGCCCCAGGCGCCCAGTGGCATTTGTTACGTGGAACTGATTTAGGTACAGGGTCAAAGGGGAGGCATGATGAAGTACTGACTTGCACAACTCTGAGGCTGGCAAATAAAACCTTCCTAAGCCGCTCCCTGGCTCCCGAAACAAACGGGGCTTGAAAAGGCAACGGTAATTCACAAGCAAATAGGAGCGAAAATGATACAGCGTCTGGCGGAAGTAACGCACTTTTAAAGAAGTTATGTTAATGTTTTGTTATAGAAGTTATGATAGTGTTAATACATGCTGTTAATACATGCTTATGACTTCGGTATAGATTACCAGCTCGGAAAAAGGGAGCATTAGAGCGATCCAAGATGGCAGAGTTGGTAAACACTGTGCCTGCTTCGTTCCATGAACACATTAAAATTACAGCTAAATTACTGAACAACCAACATGGAGAACCAGCTGAAGTCTAGCTGAACAGGAGCTTTATAACTAAGGTTACGAAATAGAGGCGGCCACGGCGAGACTGGCAGGAGGGTCACCGACACGAAAGGAACCGAACCTCCGGTGGCGGTAGAGAATCAG